>PVJH01011537.1:0-68385 GCA_004026705.1 Nesogale talazaci | reverse complement strand
GAGCAGGTGGGTGGTCATCATGAGAAACATTCCTTAGTATAACTTTCCTGGTCTTTTTCTCACTAATGCAATTTTCCATTGTGAAAAAAACTTCATGATGTTCTTGAGCTCTCCCAGAGAATCCCTGAAACCAATTGCTACAACTTTGGAGGTGACCTCTATGCCTCCAATGTCATTGGCCCAGGAGAACTCCCTGGGACCCACTGTTTTGATTGGCTTGTTCTTAGAGACAGGTGTGGATAAAAAGACTAGAGAGTTAAAATTGCATTGAGGCGTTTTTTTTTTTTTTTTTTTTTTTTTTTTTTTTTAAAATAGAGACCTGCAGGAGAGATTTACAGGGACAAATGTGTCATAGGTAACGGGGTCTCTCAGAGTTTACAGAGCAAACAGGTTTTATAGGATTGTTATCATACTCAATAGTTAGGTATGTGTTTCATAGGGCAAGGTTTCTGCTTTGGGCAGTTTGTACCATCATGCAGTTTTCACTCGTTCTTTCCTGGGCCCCCTTTTCAGTGGTTGTATGTGGAGTATTGGATCAAGATGGAGTCTAAAAGGCTGAGCCCCGGTGGCGTAGTGGTTGTGCACGGGACTGCAGCCCACTGGGTTGGAGGTTCAAATCCAGCAGCAAGGCTGGGCCTCCTACTCCCACCACCAGTGGGCAGTGATGCCCCCCCAAAAAACAACAACAACAACAACAACAAAAATAGATGGAGTCTGAAGATTCAAAATGGAGTCTGCAGCAAGGGTTTCTGGGATACTTAGCCTAACTAGTTGAACACACATACAACTTCTTTTATTATTAGTTCAAATCTTGGGTTAGTGTTGGAACTATCATTTTATTATTATTTGTTGTTGTTGTTTTATTTTAGATTTTTTTTTTTTGTGTGTGTGTGTGTGTGGCATCACTGCCCTGGTAGGTATAGGAAGCTCAGCCTTCCTCCTGGAGAGTTGCTGCTGGATTTGAACCGTCAGGCCTGTGGGCCGCAGTCCCACACACAACCACTACGCCACCAGGGCTCAGCCTGGAACTATCATTTTAGATCACTCAGTAGTCACTAATGTATCTGCTGTGCATGCCTCTTAAGCCAGTTGAACGCAGTCTTTCAGGGGGAGGAGGAAGTTTATGAGCTGAAAAATAACTGAGGCATAATCTTGAGAGATGTCATGAGTTATTTTGTAGTGTCACGATATCTGTCCTCCTGTTAGGGTCCTTTATGTTCCCTTCAGGCACTGTTCCTGAAATCTGTGGTTTCTGGCAGTTCAAATCCAGCAGCAGCTCTCCAGGAGCTACTCACACCAGAGGGCAGTGACGCACAGAAATACAAAAAAAAAAAAGAAAAAAAGAAACCTATGGTTTCTCCATATATGACCCGCTTCCTTCATTAATTTAATTCTTACAGTTATTATTTCCTTTGTGTGCTATCAACATTTTTTTATTTTAAGGCACTTTAACGAGTCTAAGACAAGTGTATTACTGAGACAACATGTCTGTCGCCATACACTGATTGCCTATTCATGGTCAAACATAACTTTGCTGGAATAAATTCATGCATGTATGAAGTGGAACCTTAGCAGGAATACTTTTTTACTTACTCTGTAGGAGGATTTATGCATTTTAGCAGATCTTTTGCACCATTTTCACAACATGGAGGAAATGATATAATCGTGAACTTTGGACTCACACAGACTCGATTAACATGCTGAATCCATTACTATCCCCTCAAGCTATTTATTCTTAAAATTAAAAAAAAAAACACATTTATTTAGCTGAGCCCTGGTGGTGCAATGATTATGTGCAGGACTGTGGTCCACAGGTTCAAATCCAGCAGCAGCTCTCCAGGAGCAAGACTGGGTTTCCTACTCCCACCAGGGCAGTGATGAGAAGGAAAAAAACCCCAAACACATTTATTTGCTAAGCAGCAAGCAGACCTTCAGTCTCAGAGATATGTAGGACTCAGAAGTTTCTGCTGTTGAAACGGCCCCTTGAACCAGCACCATTTGATACATAACAAAAAGAAATTCCAGCCGTGCTGAAGAGCTGACTCATTGATCTAGTATTTCCCATGTATGTATTCTTGATTTCTCTTGTCTCTTTTCTTGCTGGTCTTGAGTTCCAATCACTTAACTGAAAACCCCAGATCTGCTGCACTTTTGGCGAGGATACTGACTGGGATGCTGTGGCAGTCCCTAATCTGGTATCAATTTCAGGAACAAGAGTGTACGGGTGGGGCTGAGGCCCGGTGGCGTAGTGGTTGTGCGCGGGACTGTGGCCCACCGGGACGGAGGTTCAATTCCAGCGGTGGGGCTGGGCCTCCTACTCCCACCATCAGAGAGCAGTGATGCCCCCCACCAAAAACCCCCCCAAAAACAAAAAAAAAGTGCTAAAAAAAAAAGAGTGTAAGGGTGGAGTCTAGCCTGTCAATATGGAAACAGTCAATGAGACCTCTGTGTGGGCATGGCCTTCTCTTCTGAGAATTCTGGGAAATGTGGTAATTCCTTCTTGGAGGTGGGAGACCCTATCTCTCTTGGTTCACTGCCTTAGAGACTTACTTTTTTTTTTTTTTTTTTTTTGTGGGCACATTTGTACATCATCATTCTCAACGCATTTTCCTTCTACGTAAGTCCTTCATATCAGCTCCTCATATTTCCCCTTCCACTATTTATTCTTTAAGGATTAATAATCTCTACCTGGTGGCCTTGTCAAAGAGTCTGGGTGGCATAAAGGGTTACTTGTTGACTGCTAACCACAGTCAAGAGTTGAAAACTACCTCCTCTTTCCTATAGTGTCGCGATGGGTCAAAGGTGATGCAACAGCAGTGACCTTGGTTTGGGCTTGGTGGCCTGGTCAGCCTGCTATCCACAAGGTCAGTGGTTCAAACCTAGTCACCAGTTGAAGGGAGAAAGTGGAGGCTATCTATTTTCTTAAAGACTCCCCGACTCAGAAGTCCAATGTGTCAAAATTGACCAATGTGTCACAATGGAATCCATGGTGTGGGTGTCTCCGTTTCCCCTGTTGTGGTCAAGTGAAATCTGACTCACAGCCACCCAACAGGAGAGTGTCGTATGGGTCTTTATGTTCCAAGACTGTGAATCTTTACAGGAGCAAAGAGCTTCATCTTTTTTTTCCCTCCCATCGAGTTGGCTGGTGAGTTAAAAAAGCTAAACTTGCAGTTAGAAGACCAATGCTTATTCTACACCATTGCCAGGGTTCTTTTAAACCCAAACCCAAACCCACCGCCGTCTTTTGACTCCCTGTGACCCCATGTCATCTTTCCCCTGCAGAGCGGCTGGTGCATTTATACCGGCTACTTCGTTCAAGGCTTACACGCTCGCGTCACGGGACACCTTAATGGGAGCAGGCAGTCTCCTGGGCACCAACAGTTTGTGATGCGTAGAGTCCTTCATGCAGCAGTCCCCGTGACAGAGCAGTTACGCACTGGGCTGCTAACTGCAAGGCCAGCAGTTCAAAACCACCAGCTGCTCTGCGGGAGGAAGAGGGGCTTTCTGTGTCTGTGGTTTGTTTTTTTTGGAAGGACCTTAGTAAAAGCTAGCAGGAAACTTGATTGAGGGGGTTGACACAGTAACGTCAGCGAAACCATGAATAGAGGCTCTCAGAATTTGCTGAATCGAGGCCCCTCTCCAGGGACTTGGCTCTCTTGGCCGCAGACACATAAAGGCAGCAGCAATAAATTCCCCCATTTTGCTTAGTCCTAACATGGACCTGTACCCCAACTCTTGGACTAGCAGATTAAAAGGCACATGTGAAGGCTGAAAGAAATGTATTTGGCATACAAGGAGAAAAAAAAAAAACTCTTTTCAAATAAAATAGTAGCCAATTCATTAAATCTTGAGGTCATAAGGTCAGGTAGGTTAAATGCAAGAGTCGTTTAGATATATTTTGTGACCGCCCGTTGCTTCGTTGGGCTGCTAACCTCAAGACCAGCGGTTCGAAACCACCAGCCAGCTCTCCGCTAGAGGACGCGGAGGCTTCTACTCCCTCGGAGAGTGACACGGTCCGAAATCCACAGAGGCAGGTGTACTCTCGCCTATGAAGTAGGAGCGATGTTATCCCCATTAAAAACAAAGCAAAGCAAAACAAACAAAAACACCCCGCACTCAATGCCATCTCGGCAACTCTACAGGGCAGGGTAGAACTGTCTCCAGGAGTTTCTCAAACTGCAATTTTTTGGGTTTTTTTGGGGGGGCATCAGTGTCCTCAGGTGCTGGGAGTAGGAGGCCCAGCCTTTGCTCCTGTGAGCTGGAATTGAACCTCCATCCCAGTGGGCCGTAGTCCCGTGCACAACCACTACGACACCGGGACTCAGTCGTGTGCCACTTTTTATCTTCATTCCTTCTTCCTGACTTGTTAAAGGGCGATAATATCTGCCCTGTAAAGGAAACATTTTATTTTTTTATTTTTATTTATTTATTTATTTAGAGCATCACTGCTCTCCGGCGGTGGGAGGAGGAGGCCCAGCCCCACTGCTGGAATTGAACCTCCATCCCAGTGGACGGCAGTCCCGTGCACAACCACTACGCCGCCAGGGCTCAGCCCTACTGCAATTTTTTTATGGGCGTAGGAAGCCTCATCTTTCTCCCGCAGAAGGGCAGTGGGTGTCCACCTGCTGACAACCCATGATGCATTGGGGCCTGGCTCCCCCCATCGCCTTCTCCGGATTCCCCTATCCATTTAACAGGAAGGAAATTAAAGTTGAGAAAAGGTGCATGATTTGCCACCAACTCCACACAGTTCATGCTTGTCTGCCGTGTGTGATGAGGGATCTGACACTCAACCCTGAGTCAAAACAAGGATGGCCGTTTTAAACTTCTATTTGGAAGGCCGGGACTGGGTGATAAGGAATGGAAAGCCTCAGGGGCTCCAGTGGAAAAGCAGAGTTGGGGAATGATGACGGCAGCAGGCATGAGAAGGGCCCAGACACAGGGCATGCATGTAAGCATTGTGATAAGCAATGGACGAGTCCCAATAAAATGATTTTTAAAAAAGAGAGGGAGAGAAAAGTATCCTTTCATCTTCTGATTCTTTGTTCCCCCACCCCAGGTTGGTTCAGACAAAGGCAAACACCTAAGAAAACAATTCAGTTAACGAAAATTTATTGAACATCTTCATTCTGGCAGGGATTATGAAATGTCCCTCTTCGTCTTTTATCCTTTAGGCTTACCATTTTTCTCCACTGCATATTGAGCGCCTGGAATAATTTTAAAGTTCTCGTTTCACTTTAAGGATCTAAGACTCTCTAAATCCTCTTAATCTCCATTTCATTTTCTCCCAACTCTCTATGCCTGAAAGTGGCATATAGAATTGTGGTGGAATGGGGGTGGGGTGTGTTTTTGGTTCGCTGCCACCGTAGAGGGCAATTAGAATGAAGGTTTCTTCTCTACTTCATGTTACCCTCCTTTCCAAGAAAACCTGATCACTTAAGCATATGTATTTGACTCCTTGCAGATAGACCCATTTCAGTGATATTAACACCTGTATCTTGTAAGGGTCACCTTTTCTTTCACAGTTCATTCTCACAATGCTGGACTTAAGGAAGCCTGAAGAATGCTTATTCAATGTTCAATTGATTTGCAAAATTTTATTAGCTAGCCCAGTTTGCTTTCGGGGGCTGGCCACCACTGACTTCCTTTCAAATCCTGATCTTTCCGTATTTAGGTAGTTTGCAGTGGGAGGGATGGGGGACGATTTCTACATACTACATTGAATGCATTTCCTTGTCACATATTTAGGCTAATGTATTTAGTGTTATGCAGAACAAAGAAATTACCTAGCCTCTATTCAGGAGAACTGTTTGGTTTGAAAAAGAAAAGACTGGTTCCAGCAGAATCATTCAATGAAAATAAGAACGTTTAGAAAAAAAAAAAGTAAAAGAAGTAATTGAAGATTCTCTAGGGAACACACATTGTTAGGCGAAGGAACGTGATAACCACCACACTACGGAAACTTGGAACATACATTGTTTTATTGTTTAAACCAGTGATTCTTAACTTTCCTAATGCCCTGACCTTTTAATACAATTTTGTGGTGACCCTTAACCATAAAATTATTTTTGTTGCTACTTCATAACCGTAATTTTGCTGTTATTAATCAAAGTGTAAATATCTGATATTCAGAGTGTATTTTCCTTGTTAGAAATTGAAAGCCTAGTGATTAATCACAAAACAATATAATTATATATTGTGAAATATTTATTTCTAATGACAAATAAATGAAATTTTCTTGAAGCATGGTGTAGCATGGGTAACAGTCTTTATGCCGGGTACTCCTGTGTGGGTGTATCTTTATGTGGGGGGACCTGCCTGGAAATGGATAGAGGAGTGGTGTCTGGGAAATATGTTTTCGAATGGTCTTAGGTCGACCCCCAAAGGGGTTGAGACCACAGGTTGAGAATTGCTGGTTTAGACTGAGTGCTCCAGTCCCTGCTCATAAAATAATTTGATCTATGAAAATGATGGGTTTTTATGGGTATTTTTCTCATAGTTCATTCTGCTGACACCTACCCTTTTCCCATTGGTTACCTTTCCTTTTTTTGGGGGGGTGGGGTGGGGGGAGTATCACTTCCCTCTGGTGGGAGTGGGAGGCCCAGCCTTGCTCCTGGATTTGAACTGCCAAGCCAGTGGGCTGTAGTCCCGCACTTAACCACACCACCACCTTTCTATTCTTAAGTTTCCTTTGAGAAATTTCTTGGACTGAAGACCTTAGAACACTGATCTGCTCTGGGAAGATGGAACTTGGAAAAAAATTTCTTTACAAAGTATTGCCCCATTATCAGTATGACAGGCTCTATTATTTCTCCAGTGGTAGATTATTTCCAGGCCAGATTTAGGTTAAATATTACACATCACCATCTCATTCCAGATGTACAACTTTTGACAGATGTATGGACCAGAGACCCAGGAAATAGAAAACGTCTTTAATGAGGGAATGTGTACTACTAGGGAAAATCGGAACTTCTTCTAAAGGGCTGATAAAGGTCAGGTGTCCTGTAGTATCCATGCTAGGCTAATGGAAAGTGAGTGCATCCCCTCAGACATCCACATTCTATCCCAGGAATAAATGACAGGCCTTCTTTGGACACATAACTGTATAATTCTCCCATGGAAGCAAGTGAGTAATACTTCGTGGCTTGAGCTTCACATAATCTGAAAATTACCTGTAGGTACTTTTCAGTGGTGCAAGGCGGATTCAGTTCAGGTGCAATATATCCACTTCTAAGCCTACCTAAGAGAGCTTTAACCCTCTTTGTCACATCAAGAATCCAGGTTTCAATTACACGAATGCTTTGAGTAGTTCTGATGGCACGATGGTTAAGCGCTTGGCGAAAAACCCAAAAGTTGGTGCTGGAAACTCACCAGCAGCTGGGGGTGAGACCATCTAGTGGTCTGCCCCCACAGAGAATTCAGCGGAGGAAAACCCACGGGCGGTTCTGCTCGGTCCCATATTGTTATGGGTTGCCCTTGATGCAATGGCACACAACACACGCATTCTCAAGCTAGCCCAGTTTTTATCATTTTCATCTCCCTGCCAGCATCCTTTCTATTCATCCTCAGCCAAAACCTGTCATCGTGGCCTAGCCACATACCCTTTCACCTCCCCACACCCCTTGACTTGGCTCTTCCAGGCCTTTGGCTGCCCTCCCCTTTCTTCCCTCCCTCACACACTTGTCTGACTGGTTCCTAGAAGCCTGGCAGCCTTTCCTCTAACATAAATCTGACTCCATAAACGAAAGACCGGAGGACTCACACTCCTCTTAAGTAGAACCAGTCGGATCTGAATCATAAGGAGAGAGAACATTTCTCCATTTTCTCTAAGAACAAATTATGCTTTTACAGGAGAGAATGGAGAGTGGTTTCAAAGGAGGGAATGGAGCTGCTCCTTCCCCTGAACTGGTCATGTTTAAGGAAGGAACATGAAGTACCGGCAGAGGCGAAGGAAAGCCATGCAATAAAAAGTTACCGGACTATGAAAAAGCACCAACCCTCGTTATCACCCCACAAAGCATCCCCTCCTCCTTCTGGAAAGGTTAAATGAGAGCATGCCTTTGTTTGGTGCCCAGATCCAGCCCTAGCTTCCCAGGGTTTGGCACATAGTAGGCGCTCTATAAATAACTGCTGAATGTGGAATGACCGGCAGCGTGATTGAAAGCTGCTAAGTTGATATATGAAATGACAAGGGCAACCTCATCAAAGGTATCGTGTTCTCACACACAGCCCCATTGTTCTAAGTCCCGGCCTCTTCCCTTGCTTCTGGGTCGTCCTCTCTTTTACATACACATTTCAATTCAATCTCACACAAACATCCCGGGCACACGAGATGTTAACAAATGTGTTCCAAGCCAAGTTGTGGCTTAGGTCGCAGCTTTAGAAGGGGAAACCGTGCGTGAGGGGTTCACTGTTTCCGTGCAGCATCCTTTCCCGCCTTCTCGGAGTGGAGGTGAGGAGGATACACGGAACAATCCCTCTCTTCCCTCGCTCTTTGTTAGCGAGTCCTTCTCCCAGCTCTCTCCGTTCCTCGCCGCGGCGCGGTCCCCTTCTCCGCCCGTGGCTTCTGCAGGGCCGTCTTCGCGCTGTCCCCCCCTCCCTCGCTTTCTTTCTCCCTTCTCCGCCGGTGGGTCCTTTTGATCTTTTCTTTCTACTCCTCTTTCCCAGAAGCTCCAGAAAATCTCTTGTCCCCCCCTTGCACGTCACTTCCCTGCCTTCTCCCATCTCCCTCTCCTCGGAAGGTGGTGAGTCCCCCACTAGAGGCCAGCACTCTCGCGGCTCCGTCTCCCCACCCGACTAGCCGGACCCGGAGAGAAAGAAGGGGAAAATGACGCGCAAGACCGAGCGAGACAGGAGGGGGAAAAAAACCCCACAAAAACCCAACAACCAACAAGCAAACCCCGGGGCCTAGAGCGCAGAGGCCCGGGAGCGGCGTCGCCATGGCAACGGGCTCCGGCAGGAAACGAGGGACGCGCGGGGGGGGGGGGCGGCGGAGGGCGCCGAGGGGAGGGGAAGGGACGGGGGAGGGGTCCGGCTGCCCCGGAAGCACCTCCCCGCCGCCCCCTCCTCCAGCCCGGCCCGCAGCCCCCGGCCTGCAGCCCCCACCCTCCCGGCCCGGGAGGAAGTGACAGGCCCGCAGCGAGCCCCGGAGGCCTGGCAGAGCCGCGGCCGGGGCCCCCCCTCCCCCCCGGAGCGGCGGGAGGGGCGGGGAGCGGCGGCCGCGCCGGGCACCTCCCACCCCGCCCTCGGCGCCCCCGCCCCTCCAGGAAGGGGAGGAGGCGAGGGGAGCCCGCCGAGGAGGCCGAGTGAGCCCCCCGCCCAGTCCGGCGACGGGGGACCCCCAAGCACATGAAGTGAACGCCCCCCGGGAGGACGTGGGTGCCGCGCCCGGCGCGAAGGTAACCGGGCGCCCGCGGGCCGGGCGAGGGGCAGGACCTCGGGGGGCTTGGCCGCGCGGGGAGGGTGCGCGAGCCACCCCGTGGGTGTAACGCCCCAGGTACCTCCCCCGGCGGCGCTCCCTGCCTACCTCGGGCGCCGTCCTTCGGCGCTGCCGCTCCTCGCCCTGGCGCGGTGCGTGCCGCCGCGCGCCGTGCTGTCCGCCCGTCCGTCCCCGGGGTCGCCGCGGACCCCCGTCTCCTCATTCATTCCCCGCGCCCGCACTCGGTGCTGCCCCTCCGAGCATGCTGTCGAGTTCGCTCTTCCCCGGCCCGCCGGGCTCCCAGCCTCCCGCTCCGGGACTTGCGCCTCCCTCCCTCCCTCTCTCTCTCTCTCTCTCTCTCTCTCTCTCTCTCCCTCTCCCTCCCTCCCTCTCTCCTGCCCTCCCTCCTGCGACCACCACGCACCTTTCCCTGCCCACTCGGGTCGCTCCCCGCCGGCCCTCCGCTCGCTCTCCTCCGCGGGGCCCCGGAGGACTGGATCGCTTTGCACCCTCCCTCGCGGGCGGGGTTGCTATCCCGAGCCGGCACTCCGGAGCGTGTGGGCACCCCGCTTTGCAGCGGACGGACATTTCTTTGGCACCGTGTGCCCTGCGACCCCACCCCCAATTCCTCACCGCCGGTACAAAGAGCAGAGTTTTCCAAAAGCTCGGAAAGATGGCTTTCCTCCCACTCTGGACTCGGTAGACCCACTTCCCAGATCGCAGATCCCTGTGTCCCGGCTTCCTCGCGTCGGTTTCTGCCCCTACGCCACCCAGTCTGTCCGCCCAGTGGGACTGTGGCTTGGCCACCCCGGGGAGAGGTAGGGTTCAGCGTGTTTCTCCCTTCGCGTGGCATTCCGCGCCACCCAAACTTTTCGTTGTCTTCCTTTTCCGTGTTCAGTCTTACAGCTCCAACGTGGGTCCCCAAGGAATAGCTTTTATGTGCGAACGAGGAGGAGAAGGAGGAGGAGGGGGGTTCGGGACTGAACCGTGATTCTCTCGGTTGTACCCATGTAGCCAGAACCCTGCCTCGGACGCCAGTTCATGCTGATGAACGAGTGACTTTAAACCGGCCCTTTTCTAACTTACTCCCAAGTCCCAGGCTAGGGCGTGGGGGGTGGGGGCCGGAATTTAAATCTTAAGCCGCTTGGGGCTATCAAGAGTTTATGGGCGTTTCACGAGTAAGCGTAGGAATGATTGCCGCTCCCTAGCCGGTAAAGGGACAGAAGTCAAGCAGTCTTAGTCTCAATGCAGTGGACTCTTCACTCCGGTGCCACCTCTGCTGCCTCTAGTCCTTACCCACCACACCTTTTTTCCCTTCACATGCTGATAATGAGGATCTGTATCTGCTTAGTGCGTTGATATTTTGGCAAAAGATGTGTGGAGAAGATAGAGTTGAAGCCAGTAGGCTATCTCCTGTGTACATCTGGGATTGTCTCCCTGTTCGCAGGGACATTTGTTAGTCCCCAGAGAAACTAAAGAGATGGGTAGAATTCTTGCGGGGATCATGTTGTGATCAGATCACCTATTTGATCAGAATCCAGTAGGAGATCTCAACTTTATGGCCGCACCTCTGTCGTTGGATTTTCATTTGCACCGTTTCTTTCAGATGCCAGCCCAAAGAAAAGTGTTGACAGCCTTTAGGAGAAGTTCTGGTTAGGTGTTTGCATTCCTAAACCAAATAGTGCTTTGCTGACCCGATTTCTCTGGTGCCTAGTGCCCAGTAGGAAGGGTAGTTGCTAAGGTTTAACAAAGGAGAGTGAGTGAGAAAGACCAGCATTTTCTTATTGTCATTTACTGTTGCTGTGTTAAGTGTGTTTCTTCTTCTCTGTACCTGCTTTAAAGAAGTGTTATTACTTGTGTCTGAAGGTAAATCCTCAGCCCTTCTAGTTGATGCTTTTCCCTCAGTGCTTGTTACTCACACCGTGTTTTCTCCCTGAGAGCTATTTGTTAAAGTGATAATACGTTATGCCATTTAATTATAATATTTGACAGATAGTCTTATCAGCGGTGGAGTCCTCGTGGAGCCTTCAGGGGGGAAAGTAACAGTAAATTGAGTTGGAGTCCCAGTCAACTGTTGAAGGCTGTAAACGTTATAAGGTAGCTCTTCTACCTCATAGTTTTATGTGCTTCCCCGACCCATTGAACGTATCTGTATCCTGAGGCTTTCATTCATAACCTGAAGATGGTAAAGTGCTCTTTGTGGACTGGTACTACTTTAATCACACTTAGATTTTTTTGGTTTGAATTATTTTATTATTATTATTATTTTTTTTTTATTTTTTTTTTTTGGCATCACTGCTCTCCGGTGGTGGGAGTGGAGGCCCAGCCCCACTGGAAGGATATATTTTTTAACTGTATGGCCATGGACAATTTCTTAAATCTCAGAATACCTTCTACAGTTGTAAATTTGAGATGCTTACCTGCCAGTATTGTTGGAGGTAATACAGGCACCACCCCCCTAATGGCTTCTCAGCAAGTGGTGACTCTCATTCAGATGCTGCTGAAAAGCTAAAGATTGAGATACATACAGTGTGTGATAAAGAGTTTTAATCCATTACAAACTTCTGTGGGAATGGCTGGTGGCCCCCTACTGTGAGTTAATGTCTTACTTTCTGGCCATTGAATTGAATGGTGGTAATGGTGCAGCCCTGTAAAGCTTGTTGCCTATGGACTCTATACAACCTGGAAAGATGATGTGGGGACTGTACGGTTATTTTATAAGGGTGTTTTGCAGCTTTGGTAATTCCAAAATCAGGAAGACCATGAGGCTCAATAGAAGGCTTCTCAGTGAAGTGCTAACCGTGTTGCATCTTGAATAACATTGTGAAATGACAATTTGGAATCAAGGTGTGCATCTTAACCCTTTGCTGCTTCTACCTAGGTCTTGAATTGCCGCGCCAGCCTTGGCAACCGGGGACCTCTGTCATGGAGACTGAGAGTGAGCAGAACTCCAACTCCACTAATGGGAGTTCCACCTCAGGGGGCAGCTCTCGGCCCCAGATAGCTCAAATGTCATTGTATGAGCGGCAAGCAGTGCAGGTGAGTCTGACCTCGAAAAGGAGCTCTGATCTTTGAGTGTTGGCTTGGGGCTCAGCAAGGAGGTGGAAAGTTAATTGCCCGTAGTTCCTTTCTAGCAAAATGAGGTGGGTAGGGCATTGGGCTAGGTACTTTACTAAGGTCCCTTTTGTATGAGAGAGTCAGAATACAGTAAATCCAGCTAACATTAAACTGGACTCCAGTATAGGTTTTTTTTTTTTTAATCATTTTATTGGGGGCTCATACAGCTCTTATCACAATCCATCCATCCATAGTGTCAAACACATTTGCACATTCGTTGTCATCGTTTTCAAAACATTTTCTTTCTACTTGAGCCTTTGGTATCAGCTCCTCATTTTTCCCCCCTCCCTTCTTCATGAACCCTTGCTAATTTATAACTTTTTGTTAATCTTGTTTTACATGTCTGATGTCTCCCTTCACCCACTTTTCTGTCATCTGTCCCCGAGGGAGGAGGTCCAGTTTAGTTTTATGAATATCAGTTAACTTGATACTTTAAATGAATTGAGAATTTTATCTGTTGAAATATTTCATAGGTATGATTTGCTGTATTTTTCATTATATCTGACCCTGTAGGACTCTTAATTACTTTTATTACAGTAACATATGGCCTCTTTTCTTCTCTGTAAACCCATCAGCATCCTCTGTACTTTCAGCCCGTCTAGTGTCAGTTTTTCCCTTGCATTAGCCTGCCTTTCCAGGCCTGGGTTTGGGCAACAAGGGGTCATGTAAGTGGTACTGTTTTACTTTTTTCTTTAGACCAGAGTAGACCATAGTGGAACGGAATGCTTCTTCAGTGTTTAGAGCACTCTGTCAACGAAGTGATTTTTACTATAAGGAATGGAGTTGGGGGAGGCCAGGTTTGAAAAGTCCCTGTAAAAGTACAGTAAACGATAGTGGAACTTGTCCTTGTACTTTTTGAGCTCCTCTATGAAATTGGGATATTGGTGCTATAGGCCCATCTCCCATTTCCCAGCAGCTCTCCTTTCCCCAGCTTCCCTTCACTGGAGACTGTGGGGCTCACATGGTGGGGGAGTCACACGCTCTAAATGATCGGGTTCTCTTTGTCCCAGGCTCTGCAGGCACTGCAGCGGCAGCCCAACGCGGCTCAGTATTTCCACCAGTTCATGCTCCAGCAGCAGCTCAGCAATGCGCAGCTGCATAGTCTGGCCGCCGTCCAGCAGGTGAGAGGTCAGCAGCTAGCTGGCCTGAGGGGGGGAGGGGACAGGCACATCAGGTAGATCTGGGATTGCCCATCCTCCACTAGCCAGACTGACGTCTCTAGCTACCAACCTTCTACAGGGTGGACGTTCACTTCTGGGATTGCAGTTAGAACAGGAAAATGACCTTTTATAGGTAGAGTGCTCTGTCCTGTGCCACTGCTCAATATGGGAGCCTCTAGCCAGAGGCAGCTAGCAAATGCTGGAGCCCAAGCGGTGCTAGTTGAGGTACGTTGTAAGATACTAGATCTCAAAATTGAAATGGAAAAAAAAAAAGGCAAGACATCTCATTAGTAATTTATGGTAGTGTTTGCATGTTGAACCGAAAACTATTTTAGATACATTGGGTTTCGTAAATTCTGTAGGTTAATGTCACTTGTTTCTTTTACTTTTGAAAATGACATCTTAGCAAAGTCCATGAGTGGCTTGCTTCCCATTTCTTTAAGGAGCCCTGGGCTGGACTTCCCAGTGGCTCACGAATTGACCAGCTAAAGGTCCTCACCTCTAAAAGCCAATGGAAACCGGACGACACACGGCCCTAGGAGAGTGACACGAGGGCCCTCAATGACAGTGACGAGGCTTCTGTGTAACCCAGAGTAGATAGTGTGATTTTACCTGAACTCTTTGGGCTTGGGGCCTGTGATGTATGACAAAGACTCAGGATCTTTCCCTTCATTGTCCCTGCTGTTTCTGATTTTCTCTCCCGATTAAACTAGGCCACCATTGCTGCGAGTCGGCAGGCCAGCTCCCCCAGCACCAGCACCACGCAGCAGTCTACCACCAGCCAGGCCTCCGTGAGTACTGCCGCTCCCCTCCCGGGGCCTTCTCTCCCTGCGTCCCGGGCGCCGGGGTGAACTGCTTCCCACTGCTGACCGGAGTGCTTCTCGTGTCCTCTGTGAATCTTTACTGCTCCTTTGTGGGCCCAGAAGTAGCAGGGAATGTCGCCAACTGGAGTCTTAATAAGGGTTTTAGAACAGAGGAAGGACATCTTAATGATAGAGGAGAGGTTAGCAAAAGGTAAGAGACTAATCTCTGGACCCTTCATTGCAAAACAAAAAGTCTCTTCCATTTCGTTGCTTTACCTTTTCAGCTGCCTGGGGGCAGGTCCAGCTGCCTTTTTACTTGGGTAATTTCTGAAAGTAGCCCAGGCACGGACAGGACAGGAAGTTATTCGTCATTTACCCCTGACTCCATGAAAGTAAGACAGTCTGTGCTGGACTTGTCACTGTGTGCCACTGGGTTTGTCCATCAGGAAACAAGGTCTGTTCTCCTTTCTCTCTCCTCCGTCCTTACTCATGGCTCCTTTCTGTACCACACAGATTAATCTGGCCACCACGTCGGCCGCCCAGCTCATCAGCCGCTCCCAGAGTGTGAGCTCTCCTAGTGCCACCACACTGACCCAATCCGTGCTACTGGGGAACACCACCTCCCCGCCCCTCAACCAGTCCCAGGCCCAGATGTATCTACGGGTAAGCCACAGACACACCCACCCATGTCTTGGGGGACACCGTTTTGACCCTGACAAGGACTTGAGTGAAAGCCATTTTATTTGGCCTCGCTTATCCAAGTGTTTTTGAAACAATCGACACATTTCTCAGACCTCTCGTACCCGTATTAGCGATGCTCAGTATTCACAGTAGCCGGGAGAGGAATGACATCGAGACCCAAAGCTAGAAGGTGTTTGCTTTAATGCTGGACTAGATGAGGGCAAAAGCAGGCCAACCTTCAAACCCGTGGCTCAAGTACAGAAATCCCGCGTGTTCGAGCTTAGCCCATCACCTTGTTCTGAAACCCTCCTTGACTCCTTTGCCGTGTGGTGTGATGCTTTCCGTGTGCTATCCGTCTGTAGTTCTCTGTACATTCTCAGTTTTCATCCGGATGAGCCAGTGCACATGGAGATTGAGAGGCTCCTGGGTTGGTGTGGCGAGGGACAGGGCTTAGCTGTCTAATATCTTCTGTTTATTTTGTCTTGTGGTCCTTCCCTTCCATTTCTTCTGTCTTCCTTCCCTCTTTTCCTCTGCTCTTCCTGCTCTCCTGGCCAGCCACAGCTGGGAAACCTGTTGCAGGTCAATCGGACCCTGGGCCGGAATGTGCCTCTAGCCTCCCAACTCATCCTGATGCCCAACGGGGCTGTGGCTGCAGTTCAGCAGGAGGTGCCATCTGCCCAGTCCCCTGGAGTTCATGCAGATGCAGATCAGGTCAGTGGTCACCACTTTCCTGCCGAAGATGACGGCACTGCCAAGGGCTGGCACCCGCCCTCGGTTCCATTCCAGAGCTCTTTTGGGCCTTGCTTACCTTCATGCTCCCAGCTTTTGAGTTGGGAATGGATTTTTTTTTTTTAAACTTTATTACATCACACACACACATAATATGTGCGTTTGTGATTGCTTTTGAAAGCACACGCTGCACCACAGCAGTTCTATTTCTCCATGTACAATTCAGTGACTGAGTACATTCTTCAAATTTTATGGAAATCATTCTTGTCCTTCTTTTCTAAAGGAGTCCTCCCCCATTCACACAAGCTCACTGCTTCGATAACCTCCGATAAACTGACCTTTCAGTCGCTATGGTCAAGCTGATGTCATCTAATGAAAAAACAACCTAAGACACACAGTGTTCCAGTCAAAGCATTCTTTACGAAATAAACTAAGCTCTTGTTTGGTTTGAAGATCTTGGGGCCTAGTGTGGGTTTATGGTGTAAAGATGATCTCCGTGCAACAGTTGGGGATGCATCTAGCCTCGATGGCAAATTAGGACTCCACGAGAGTTTGGGATTCAGTCCTGAACTTTTCCCCTTTTGATCAGGATTCTGCTATAAAACCTACGATGGAGATGTTTTGTCATTGTAGCTGGCACCATCAAGTTCTGGTCACATGACAAAAATGGCCTTTGTTCATAGAAGCCATTAGACAGTCATTCCATTTCCTCCTATTCCTGACATAAGGAAACAGTGGAGTGGCCTGAAAAACCGCTTGGTGGGGCGGACAAGTCTGAGCAGTGCTTGTGTCTGGAGAAGTTCCTGCACTCTCCTCTGCACCTCTGTGCTCAGTGCAAGTCTTCCTCACGCTTACTTCCCAGACCTTGCTCCAAGATCGCTACGTTGTGTGGGCTGAATTTGGGCTGAATATGTATAGTTTCTTATGGACGGGATACAAAGTGGGAACGTACTTGTGTCATTTTAGTTTACATGTTAGCAAATAACTCTAGGACTCTTTCTTTTTAAACATCTTACCATGTTTTAGATGGAAGTTTATAAAGCAAATTTTCCATTCAAAAATTAATACATGTTTTGGTTCATGATATTTGTTGCAATCCATCCCTTCAGTCTAATGGCACTTTGTATTTTTTTTTTTTTTTTTGGCACTTTGTATTTTTTCTTGCGTTCCCTTTTCCATTGGTCTGCCTGTGCCTCCTCAACTTCGCTTTTGAGCAAATGGTCAATTGTTCATTTTTTGTTTTGTTTTTTTTTTGTCTTTTTTGGGGGGCATCACTGCCTCTGGTGGTCATGAGTACTCCCCAGTGCTGCTCCTGAGAACCGCCGCTAGATTTGAACCACCAAGCCCATGGGCCGCAGTCCTGCACTCAACCACTTACGCCACCAGGGCTCAGCCCCAATTGTTCATTTTTTAAAAAGCATTTTATTGGGGACTCATACAACTCTTACCACAATCCATACATCCATCTGTTGTGTCAAGCACTTTTGCACGCTTGTTGCCATTATCATTCTAGAAACGTTTTCTTTCAACTTGAACCCTCACTTTTCCCCCTCCCTCCCTCATGAACCCTTGTTAATTTATAAACTACTATTATTTCATGCCTTACACTGGGAATGATTTCTCCTTGCATCCAATTTTCTGTTGCCCGTCCCGCAGAGAGGAGGATAGTGTAGATCCTTGTGATGAGTTCCCTCCTTCCTCCTTCTCCTCGGATTGCTACTCTCATTATTGGGCCTGAGGGGCCTATCTTCTCTGCAGTCCCTGTGTTTCCAGCTCTTACCTGTGCCCGTGAACTTGCTCTGGTCTAGTTGGATTTGTAAGGTAGAATTGGGGTCATGATAGTTGGGGAGAGGAAGCACTGAACAACTAGAGGGAAATTGTATGTTGCATCATTGCTGTCCTGCACTCTGACTGGCTCATCTCTTCGTTGTGACCTTCTGTGAGGGCATGTCTAGTTGTCTACAGATGGCTTTGGGTCTCCACGCCGCACTCCCCTCATTCACAGTGAGAGGACTGTTCTGTGTCTTTGATGCCTGATACGTGATCTCATGGTGGAGTGCTCTTTGAGGCATGCTCCTCACTGGTTTACCTTGTGGGCTGTTGGACTACTGGATTGGGTTCAGTTTCAGGTTTGATCATTACCTAAGGGCTAGCTTTGAAGACTTCCACCATTCGTGGTCAGACCAATAGATAAAAGTTTTTTTTTTTCCATTTGTTATGGCTTTTGAATTTTGTTTTATGTCTTTCTCCAACTTTGGCCGTGACCTTGCACTTGATCTTCATCAGAACAGTTGGTACTGGTTGCCTTGCACCATCTAGTTCCTCTGGTCCCAGAGGCTGGGGGCTCTGCTTCAAAGGGCCCGTGAGTCTTTTAGACTAGTTGTTTGTGTCTTTGATTTCCTGGGATTCTTTCACAAAGTACTCAGACAAAAGCTAGAAAATTTAATGTGTTATGAAGAAATACGAGGATTATTTTCTAACTAGCTTAGAGGAAGAGTGCTGGACTGTTGTTATTAAATTCATATGAGTTTAAAGAAGAGTTGCTTTATTTTTTATTTTGTAAAGGCTGTAGGACACTTGAGCAGACGGATGCCTAATGATTTGGGGTGAGATGATAACTGCACAAATGTGACAGCTTAATTCTTATTTGTAAACATGAGGGTATGTAGAGGGGATTTAAGGCAGCATGTAAGCAACGGACCTGTAGGTAGGTCATTGTTCAGGGAGGCCCTGAAAGCTAAGGAAATGAAGTGTATCGTTACCATCATAATTAGCATGGGCCATTGCTGGTTAGTGAGCAGCAGATTGACAGGTTACGGACGGTCCTGTAAAAGAATCATCTGAGAGAGGTTCTAGTCTGTCCAACAGCTGCCCCCTTCTGCACAGTCATGCCATTCCAGCTCCCTGACCTAGAATCAGGCCACTGCCTCCTGAGCCACGCCCTCCGTTCCCCTTGGCCAGCGGACCATGGACCCCACACAGTGAGCGAGCTGCGCACCTTCGTGAAAATGTGTAAACAGGCTGAGCCCCGGTGGCGTAGTGGTTGTGTGTGGGACTGCGGCCCACTGGGTTGGAGGTTCAAATCCAGCAGCAAGGCTGGGCCTCCTACACCCACCACCAAAGGGCAGTGATGCCACACAAAAAAAAAAAAGAAAAGAAAAAAAATGTGTAAGCAGGGCCCAAGCGTTTTGCTCACTGAGGACATGCGCTTCCTGAGGGAGCGGGTGATAAAATACCACCTGCTGCTCATAAAGCTAAGTTGGAAGAAAATACCAAGGAAGAAAAAACAAATAATACCAAGATGGAGGAAAACAAAAAGACAGGTGACCCATCAAGTGAGGAACGTGACCTCGAAATTGACAACGAAGGTGTGATTGAACTAGTTAGAGGTGCCCCTCAAGAAATGAGAAATGAAACTGTAGAGATAAGGGGAGAGATGATGGATCAGGCAAATGACAAGGGAGTGGCTGCCATTGATGTCCTACGTGATGGTGAACCGCAGAAAGCTGTTCACCTGCTCACTGATGCCCTCAAACTGAATCCTCGCCTGGTCGTTCTTTATGCCAAGAGAGCCAGTGTCTGTCAAATTACAGAAGTCAAATGCTGCCATCCGAGACTTACAGCGCCATTGAAATGAAAATCCCAATTCTGCTCAGCCCGACGAGTGGAGAGGGAAAGCACCCAGACTTTGGGGCCATGGAGAAGAGCTGCACATGAGTTTGCCCTTGCTTGTATGCTAGACTATAATGAAGACACTAGTGGAATGCTGAGAGAAGTTCAGCCGAGGGCCCAGAAAATTGCAGAACATGGGAGAAAATATGAGCGCAAATGTGAAGAGAGAGAGATCAGAAAAAGAAAGAGATAAGGAAGTCTGGGAAGAACATGAATGAGCCCAGAGGGGGAAGAAGCTAGATTACAATCAGGAACTCCACATGGCTCCTTTCCAGGTGGCTTTCCTGGGAGATGCCTGCTAATTTTACTGTAGGAATGCCTGGAATGGGAGCAGATATGGCTGGAATGGCAGGAATGGGTTCAGTGAGATTCTCAGTGATCAGAAGGTTCTCGCTGCCATGCAGGATCCAGAAGTTCTGGTGGCGTTCCAGGATGTGGCCAACAACCCAGCAAATAAGTCAAAATAACAGAGTAACGTAAGATTATAAATATCAACAGTAAATTGTCAGTTAAATTGGGAGGTCAAGCATTATGCTGTTTGACAAAGCCCTTGCGGAAGGAAAAGCAAAAAAAAAAAGCAAAGAATCATCTAGGAGCACATACTTGTCAAAGAAATTGATAGAAATTAGGGCAAGATATGATTGTTTCCTCAGAGTACTGGGTTGGTGTAAGTGGGCAATGTAGAAATTAGATACCCAAAATGGGGGAATGAAGGCATGAGGTGGTTGGTTCCCAAACTCTTATAGGTGGTGGAATATATATTCATAGGATTATAAGATCAAGGTGTAGATATTTTGAACTATAGTTAAAAGGCACAGGATATCTTTTGTTCATTTATAGAATATTATTTTTTTTTTTTTTAGTTTTTTAGGCATCACTGCCCTCTGGTGGTGGGAGTAGGAGGCCCAGCCTTTGCTCCTGTGAGCTGGAATTGAACCTCCATCCCAGTGGGCCGCAGTCCCACACACAACCGCTACGCCACCGGGGCTCAGCCCAGAATATTCTTCTTAAATGATGATGACACATGTTGAATTGTATGCATTTAGTTTCATCCTGTTAGGTGTAGATATGATTTTATTGTTCATTTGAAAGTTACATATGGTTATAGAGTTATGTGAAAGTATAAAATTAACAAGAGGTGATCTGTGGCAGTCATGTGCTCATGTTAATTTTAGGATTGAAATGTAGGGGTGGAGTCTAGCCTTTTAATCTGGAGATAGCCATTGAGTAGCCAATGAGGCCACTGTGTGGGCATGACTTTCTCCTGATACATCTGGGAAATCTCGCGATATTTCCCTTGTGAAGATGAGAAGCTATCTTCTACAGTTGTTGGGAGCTAGTCTCAGAGACGATGAATCATGGATAAGATAAGATGGCAGTGTCTGAGAAGCTGGAGGAGCTGACGGAGAGACCACACAGCTTTGCCCTGATGGAGCCAGACCTCTGAAGCTGGGGCAGCCACATGGAGACCTCTGTCAGCGATGAGCTGCTTCTGCTGTTGATGGACCCTGTGCCCTGGAAGCGAGGAGCCTTGTGGAGACTCCTGCCAGTGCCGGGATTCTGCACCCACTGACCTGTGACTTTGTGAGTCGGAAGGAGACTTTATAGACTGATTTCGGGCATATGGGTTAATATCGGACTTAGGACTTTGAACTGGACTGGGCTGGGAAGTTTTCTTGTGTCCTGTTCCTCTTGTATATAAACCATTCCCTTATATCAATAAAGAAAAAGAAGGAGAAACTAGGGAGACTGCTTCAGAGACTCATTTGAGAGCATGGAATCAGAGGCTAAGGTTGGGATCTCTTCCATATCTTGCTTCCAGTCATTCTTCAGATATTTAAGTGTCATTATGAGGAGGGACAGACAGGAGTGGTTAAAAATGTGAGCCTGATGTTCCGATTCCAGCTCTGGAGTTTTCTGCATAACGCCGGACAATTAGTAGACATCATTCAGTTTCAGTGTCTACAAAATGGGGGCTATAATACACCCACCTGGGAATTTGTTGTGAGTGCTGAGTCGAGAGTAAGTACTTTGAACACTGTTCCAGGGTTTGGACGGTGTCCGCTGTTTAAGTAGCAGGCATTTTTTCACCGTGAGTGCCCACAAGAACCATGCTCACTACACTGCTGGAGACAGGGAGCCGTCGACACCCCACACATCGAGCACCTGTCAACTGACTGGTGCAATCATTTCTTCTTTGAATAGACAGTGCTCTGAAAACACAGAAAGGATCCCAGTCTAGTCTTGGGAAGGGGGGAAATCAAGAAAGACCTCCTTCAGGAGGTGACAGTTAAATTTGGACCTGTAGAAGTTAGGTAAGGCGAGGATCACGCATGGGCTCCAGAGGGGTTGCAGACGGGCCAGTAAAGACTCCAAGCGGGAGGCAAGCTTTCTTTCTTCGAGGGATCGACTAAGGCCTATCCGCAGAATGTGGCCCGTGGGGCTGGGAGAATGTGCTGGAGGTTAGGAGGACCCGCTCAGCATGTAGACTCGACCTCTCGAGCTGGTGGTTTTAGCGACCCTGTCGGCTTCTCTCTGGAGAGTAAATGGGAAGAGGGTGAATGAATCCTGGGAAAACAGGAATGCCGTAACACTTGAGAGCAACGTTGGTGTGGTGGATCAGGCAGTTAGAAGGTGAAGAAAAACGGATAGGTTGAGAAAATGTAGGAAGACAGATCATTGAACCAGTGGGTGAGGGAGTTGAAGACAGCGTGAGTGATGAGAATGACACGGGCAGGTCAGGTTTGTGAGGAGAGAAACTGATGAAATGTAGCTAGAGCGTAAAGTTCCGTCTTGCCACTTTGCACTTAGCAAGTGCCGGTGAGGATGCTTTGAGTCAGTCTTTCTAGAACTGTAGGTGTGGTTCTTCCCATGGGGGGATGTGCGTGCGGCTGTAGTAGTTCGAGTGCAGCGAGGTCTGTGAATTAAAGGAATGGGTCATAAGCCCGGTGAAGCTGGAGGGTGGTAACGTGGAGCCAATAGAAGAGAGGTGGAAAAGACAGCATAAAATGGATAAGCTTCTTGAGAGTTGGGACTGGAGTCTAGAGAAAAAGGGATGGGTCTCTGAGAGGGATTAAGGGGAGGGGGATGATGAGCAGTTACTTAACCCAGCTAAAGGTTTCTAGCCTGTTGGTAGTGGAACTGATGAAGTCATACTCATACAATGGCTTTTCTTTGTGTAAAGAAAGTCGAGGGGGGCTGAGCCCTGGTGGCATAGTGGTTGTGTGCAAGACTGTGGCCCACAGAACGAATGGTTCAAATCCAGCAGCAGCTCTCCAGGAGCAAGGCTGGGCTTCCTACTCCCACCAGGGCAGTGATGCCACAGAAGGAAAAAAAACAAAAGAAAATCAAGGGAGAGCCAGAGGGAGAGCAGAAAGTTTAAAATTGCCCTTACAGAAAGGAAGGTGATTAGATAAATGATAAAAATGCCAAATAATGGGTTGAGCTCCGGTGGCGTAGTGGTTGTGCGCGGGACTGCGGCCCACTGGGATGGAGGTTCCATTCCAGCAGTGGGGCTGGACCTCCTAGAGCAGTGATGCCCCCCCCCCAAAAAAAATGCCAAGTAATATTTGTGTGCACCCAAACCTGATGCTTGTCATAACTGCTGCCCACAGTGGCCGTCTGTATTGCTGCTGCTTGAATGCCCCCGGTGTCTAGCCAGTCTCCTTCACTTCAGGGGCCTGGTGCTGTAAGCTAGGCCTGGCCGCTCAGTAACCGGGAGAGGTTCCGGGTTACACACAGGCACCTTCAAAGAGCTGTTGCCGGGCCCCTGGGAGCTACCACTGGAAACAGCACAGTCCCACTTGGGCAACCCGGTGTTGCTGCTCTCAAAGTGGATGTGGCACCCCGGCCCCTGGACTGGTCTCATTTCTGTCTTTCTGATTCTCTCCACCTTGCTGTCCTAGCAAGTGTGAAAAACAATGCAGTCGTTCACTTGTGACCTCCTTTGGCCTCCATCCACAGGAGGGAGAAGGAGCACCAAACCTGTGCCACGAGACAGAGGTCAGACTTGCCTCTACCCTCTTCTGCCACCAACTGTTCCTCCCCAGCACTCTCCTTTGCTGCCCTGTCGGGGTCAATGACCCATTAGAAGGGCCACATAGAACCCACAGTCAATACCCAGAATGATGGGAGTTTATTAGGGAAGTTACTGGGGTACCATAAACCAGGATTAGAAAACTTGAAAGCTAGTCTTTTGCCCACTGCCCCACCTGTCATCAGACATCTCAGGTCCTCAGTCTCAGCCATGTGGTCCTCTTGGCCTCGGCCTCGGCCTCGGCCTCGGCCTTGGCCTCGGCCTCGGTGCACCAAGAAGCCCTCCTCCTGCCGTGCCGCACAGGCCCACAGTCTGCTGCTCTCCGCCCTCTGGCACGCTCTCCTTGTTTGGCCTCCAGTCTGTGTGGCGCAGGGCGGCGTTTTGAACTTGTTCCACTCGTGGCTCATTTTCCGTGGCGTCCGTGGGTGTTTCTGTCTCTGCCCCTAGAGATGACTTGGTGCACACTGCAGAGCAGCACCGATGAAGCTAGGGTTTTGGTCTACAGTGGAGATGTGGCTCAAGCCCGTTGGTAAGATGGAGACGCCGAATGCATCCCACCGTAATCCTGGCACAAGCACCACAGAGCGTCCCTCAAAATGGATTATAATCTTATGCAAAGGTGCTGGAGTTTGTCACACATCATATTTGTGGCTAATGAATCAACTCCATCTAATCAAGATCTTTAAAAACATAAATCATTTTATTGGGGGCTCATACAGCTCTTACAACAATCCGTACATCAGTTAAATCAAAGGTTTTTGCACATTGACTTGGTTGCGGTGCTGCCCTGCCAGCTCTTTTGCGCTCCCTTCATTTGTGTGGTGGAGGGTGGGTCAGAGTCACGTGGGGGGGGGCGGACCAAGGGTCTCTGTACATTGTGCATTGGCTGCTCCGAGCAGGAATGTTGTCCTCGAGGCTTGGTGGACAGGATGCGGCCCTTTCTCTCTCACTCTCTGTGTGGTCTGGGCAGACCTGCCACTCTCCCTGAGCGTTTTCTTCAGCGCCATCCTCTGTGGTGTTCTTTGAGGGGTCAGCGTAGCTCGGATTGGGATTAGCCCCGTGGTCCTCTCCAGTAGGTAGTTCACTGCTGCATGCCAACACGTGGCCCTCAGAGGGTGCACCCGGATGAGGTCTCGTCCCTCCCTCCTTTTCCTGTGGAGACATAAGCAATACCCTTCCCGTGGGTGCATAAGTGCCGTTCACTCCCACCACCATCAATTTTTTTTTTAAATGAATGTTAATGCTAGTCTTTTTTTCTTTTTTGGCATCACTGCTCTCCGGTGGTGGGAGTAGGAGGCCCAGCCCCACTGCTGGAATTGAACCTCCGTCCCAGTGGGCCGGAGTCCCGTGCACAACCACTACGCCACCGGGGGCTCAGCCAATGCTAGTGTTTTTAATGTACTACTAGTACACAGAATTAGATCCATCTAATCCGGGCTTCATGATACACTGCCATAATTAGTCCACTTATGGCCATTTTTTATTCATTTAATATTTTAAAAACAACTTAGTGAGCAATTCCCAAGTCTGTCTCCTTTCTATCCCTACCCATTGTAAAGCTCATTCTGAGTTCCTTTCTTTAGTATACTTAGTTTGGAAGAAGTCTTCTGATTTGAGGAAATGTCAGACCTCTACAAACTGGAAGATACAGCGACCCTTAGTACCTCTATCCGACTTCTACACACGGTCAATCTGCCACGCCCTTCTCTGCCACTTGATGGTTTTGAAGCACACTCCCGATGATGTGTTTCTATTTCTGTGTTTAAACATTTGGGGACGCTTTCTTCAGAGTGTCAAGATTCATCTGCTTCAATGCATGCTACAATTTGTGCATGTTGATTAAGAAAATTCTACAGTGTGTATCTAATACAGTTCATTCATCATTTCTTCTGTTCACGAGTACTTGGATTATGTCTAGGCAGCATCCGTAGTGCTGTCATGAATGGTTATACTTGCCTCCAGTTGTACACGGGCACACATTTTTCTTGAAGATTCCTGGGTTATAGCGTATTTGAATAGCCAACACCTTTAGGATATGTCATTTTTTCCCAAAGTGGTCGCACTGCTACACACTTCCATCTGCAGAATGTCAAGGGACATTTTAACTGTACCAGGCACTGTGCCAAAGGCTGAGAATACAGCAACGAATCTGATTTTTTCCCAAATTAAAGTTCAGTCTCCTTATTTTAATACACTAGGTCGTTCATGGTCTGGCACCTTTATAGCTCCCTATCCTCAGCCCAGCGCCCTTGCTTTATTTCTTGAACTTACCCGGCAAATAATGAACCGCTTACAATTTCCTGGAGTGTTGTGCTCTCTCCTGGCTCTGTGGCCTTGCACCAGCTCTGCCCTGTGTCCTCACTGTGACTTCTGCGGAGCCTCACCTCAGACACCCTCTCCTCTGGGCAACCTTCGCCAAGCTCCCCACTCTGATCTTTTTTCCCTCTGTACTTCCATAGCAATTTCTTCACATTAGTGCACAGGGATCACAGTGTTCTTAGTGATTTCAGGGGGGGTCTTTTTCCTCTACTAAAATGTATGTAGTTCATCCATGCATTCCTGGTATCTATCCTGCACAGTACTTGAAGCATGGGAGCCATTCGCTAGGTTTTTGGTGGATGTGGAAGGAGTGGAGAGGAAAGGAAAAAAACGTCATAGGGGCCTATAGGTGTAGGGGAGGGGGGAAGTGTTGCAGGGATTGTGCTTTTGGTAAAAATGGACTGAGCCATTTGGTTTCCCAGCCCAGTAAAGTGTGCCATGACCTTGATCACAGTCCCCATGTCCAGGCAGCGTTTTTCTTCTTCCTCACTGCATTTCCCCCTCTTTTCTTCCCTCTGAACCTGCTTTGGGGCAAATGTTATCCTCCTGATCCCGTGTAATTGATGGCTCTAAGGAAACTTATTGTTCTGATGGCTTCATTTTATCTCTTGTTTAGCTATTATCACCAGGAATGACTTCAGTTCCAGGTTGGAAGAATTCGTCTTAGGATCACAGTGTGTGGGCTTCCTCCAGTTTCTGTCAAACCATTCAGTTTGGTCTTTAAGAATTTGATTTTTTGGGTCTTCACTGTTCTCTCGCCCTGTTTGGGGCTCGCGTGTGATCCAGTCGGTGAGGCCCCATCAAGGTGGTACGGCACTGCCTAGTTCTGTCCTTGGTCATGCAGGCTGTGGTTCATGCGAGCTCCTCAGTTCTCCAAAGTTTTGATTTTCTTCACTCCTTTGCTCTAGACAGAAAAAGAGCAGCGCTTGAGTCTCAGATAGCCATCCCAAACTTTGAAGACTCCAGGTGCTACTCACCAAAGTCGAACGCAGCGCCATCATTTCCTTGAGTGTGTGAACCACATTGTGCCAGTTCACGGAGCTGTCAGCGTCCCCGGTCCTCCACCTTTCCGCCTAGGAACTCTATTCTGGGTGGTGTTGGTCATGTCCAAGGGGTCTCCCTGACTGCCTTCAAGGGACGTTGTGAAGAAGCAAATGAAACACTTGCTAATGAATGAAGGAAACTAAAAAAAAAAAAAAAAATCCCGAGTTCCTCCCCGGGAGACTGGTAGGCCTTGAATGGGTATGACATTAAGCAGTTGAGTTGGGCTGCAGAATATGACTGAAGAGCTGTCTTTGCCACACGGAAATCTTTAATGTTTTCCGTCCCTTTTTTCCCCCCAAACCTATCAGGTTTTTAAAAAAAGAGATTTAAAGAACGATCTGTTTTTCTTACCTTCCAGGTGCAGAACTTGGCGGTGAGGAACCAACAGGCCTCAGCCCAAGGAACCCAAATGCCAGGCTCGGCTCAGAAGGCCATCCCTCCGGGAGCCTCTCCTACCTCTAGCCTTTCCCAGGCCTCGAGCCAGGCCCTCGCCGTGGCTCAGGCTTCCTCCGGAGCCGCCGGCCAGTCCCTCAACCTCAGCCAAGCTGGTGGAGGCAGTGGGAGTAGCATCCCAGGATCCATGGGCCCAGGTGGAGGGGGTCAGGCCCCCGGGGGCCTGGGGCAGTTGCCTTCTTCAGGCATGGGTGGTGGAAACTGTCCCAGAAAAGGCACAGGCGTGGTGCAGCCCTTGCCTGCAGCCCAAACAGTGACTGTGAGCCAGGGCAGCCAGACAGAGGCAGACAGTGCCGCCGCCAAGAAGGCAGAAACAGAAGGGAGCGGTCAGAACGTGGGCATGAACCTGACCCGGACAGCCACACCTGCTCCCAGCCAGACTCTCATTAGCTCAGGTGAGCTGCCCCTCTCGTGCGGTTCTTACTCTCTTAGACTGTGTTTGGAATCTCCAGAGCACATTTTCTTTTCTCCCTTCTGCCTTGCCTCTTTGGGCCCTGGAGTAGTGGGGGGAAATCCAGAAGTCTAGCCAAAACAGGACGGACAGACAGCAGATGGATTTCTGGCTGCTTGCACCAAGCACCTTACAAGTTGCCTTGTCCTCTCCTGTGATTTCTGTGGTTCCTTCCCACATCCTAATGGCTGGATTGCTCTTGGAGCGGTGCTGGGGATACAGCCTTGAGACATCCCTGATCTTCCTGGAGCTCTTCTCCGCCGCTGAGTGCAGAGTAAATAAGATAGGAGATTTACGTGGATCTGGAAAAGAAAAAAGCCCCAGTGCAGGGCTTGTCATCTGGATGAGCCAAGGACTGCCTTTGTTTTGAGGCCTTGAGGCCTTGAAGGCTAGACGCCATGGGTAGGTCAGCTTCAGAGGGAAGGATAAGGATGACCGGGGCTGAGCCCCCGCCCCCGACTAGATTTGTGTTCACTGTGAATGTGAAACTACTCAGACTCGGCAAAGATGATTTATTTTACATGTTGCAATGACGTTACTTTCTGCTCTCTGTCTCGCTGCGGGCCTGTGCCTGTAGCCACCTACACACAGATCCAGCCCCACTCGCTGATTCAGCAGCAGCAGCAGATCCACCTCCAGCAGAAGCAGGTGGTGATCCAGCAGCAGATCGCCATCCACCACCAGCAGCAGTTCCAGCACCGGCAGTCCCAGCTCCTCCACACAGCCACCCACCTCCAGTTGGCCCAGCAGCAGCAGCAGCAACAGCAGCAGCAGCAACAAGCCACAACCCTCGCTGCCCCTCAGCCACCCCAGGTCCCACCCGCTCAGCAAATCCCAGCGCCCCAGTCCCAGCAGCAAGCCCAGACCCTGGTGGTTCAACCCATGCTGCAGTCCCTCCCACCTGACCCAACTCCCAAGCCACCCATCCCCATCCAATCCAAACCCCCTGTGGCACCCATCAAGCCGCCTCAGTTGGGGGCTGCGAAGATGTCTGCTACCCATCAACCACCACCTCACATCCCCGTGCAAGTGGTAGGTACCCGGCAGCCAGGGTCAGCGCAGGCACAGGCCTTGGGGCTGGCACAGCTGGCAGCGTCCGTGCCTACTTCACGGGGAATGCCAGGGGCAGTGCAGTCAGCTGGTCAGGCCCATCTGGCCACCTCACCACCTTCATCCCAGACTCCTGGCGCGCTGCAGGAGTGCTCTCCCACATTGGCCCCCGGGATGACCCTTGCCCCCATGCAGGGGACCGCACACGCCGGAAAGGGCAGTGCAACAACCTCCTCCCCCGTTGTCGCCCAGCTTCCTGCCGCCTTCTACATGCAGTCTGTGCACCTCCCGGTGAGTGATGGCGGGTGGTCTCAAAGTCAGTCACCTTGAGAGTGGACTGGAAGGGACTTGGTGGAAATAGAGCTTCATAGGTATCAATGGGCTATTTGCTAAGTCATGTTGACACTGGTACTTTTGTGAGAGGAGCCAGACACATTCGTGTGCATGGCTGAACCTCGTACTCTCACCTTTTTTCTTTGCTATTGAAATTATTCCAGGCTTTTGAGTCCAAAATGGCCTCGATCAAATAAATCTTTTAGAGAAGAGCAGTTCTTGACTGAAACCAGCATCTTGAATTCTGCGTCAGGACCGCAGAGTATCAGTTTCTCCTGTCCTCATGCAGGCGATCCACTCTGGGGAATGGCCGTAGGCTGTAGGGAGACTGGGAGCTAAGACTAAGGAGATGTTTTCTGAACGTATACAAGTGTGCTTCCTTATGATCTTACATGTGCCTTTTGTGCTTCCTTCTGATCTCACGTCATAGATCCTGGTATTTTTTCTTCCTCCTCCGATTAACTCCATAGGGTAAACCCCAGACATTGGCGGTCAAACGCAAGGCCGAGTCTGAAGAAGAGAGAGAAGATGTCTCTGCTTTGGTTTCAATGCTTCCTGCTAAGGCGTCTCCAGCAGCCGAGAGCCCAAAAGTCCTCGAGGAGAAGAACAGTCTTGGAGGTAAGTGACAAACATCTACGACAGAATATCCCTGGGATGCACAGAGTTCAGGATTCTGAACGAGCCCAAAGGCAAAGCTCATCCACTTCCATGGAAAAGGGCCATCAGTGGCAAAGCTGCATTCTTGCAGAACAGCTGCCCGTTTCAATCATGCCGCCCCATGTCTGTTCCTTAATCGTGCTCTCTCTCTTGCAGAGAAAGCTGAACCCTTGGCTGCTGTAAATGCTACCACCCCAAGCTGTGAACTTGGAACCCTGGCCCCAGCCCCACCAGCACCTCCTCCTACACTCGCCATGGGGTCCAGGCAGATGGGTGACTCGAAGCCCCCTCAGGCCATTGTGAAGCCCCAGATTCTCACCCACATCATCGAGGGCTTCGTTATCCAGGAAGGAGCAGAGCCTTTCCCGGTGAGGGCAGGGCCATAAAGTGGGACCAGAGTGCAACTTGGTTTGATGGGCTTTTCAAATCATGCTAAGGACATAAGGCGCAAAGCTGTTTATTGGAGAATGGCTCGATTGTGCTGGACCTTGGGTAGTTACGGAAGAGGAAAGGGGAGTGTGGGCGTGAAAAAAAACAAAAACAACCCAAATGTTGGGAAGAGAGAAGAAAAGGAAGATGTAATCTGTAAAGCCGTCGTGTTGGAATTGCGCGAAACCAAGACCAGAACCCAATGTCTTGAATCCTAGTACGTTCTGTGCACCTTAGCAAGGAAAAGGCGAGGATCAGGAGCCAGGCACGCCCCTGTTAAAATGACTTTAGTAGAGGCAGAAATTACTTAAAAAAAAAAAATCACTGTAGTCAGTCATTTCAACAAAAAACAGTTTTGTAAGCCCTCCTACTGAAACTGTCCATCGGCTTTGTGAGTCTTCTGACACGCCGTGGTCAGAGGTGCTTCTGTCATCAATTATGGTGACACGTTGAAGCACGTGGTTTTATTTGCATGTGCTACAATCATGGGCACTGGTATTTGTGGCTGTCAGTGTTTTTATAGCTGTTGACTTTGTAAAATTTCGGGTGTTTTAAGCTGTCATGTGATAATTAGTATATGTGAATCTACAGTAATGCCTTTTGATAAGGAAGGGTAGCTAAGGAAAAGCAACAACGAGGCTGAGCCCCGGTGGCGTAGTGGTTGTGCGCGGGACTGCGGCCCACTGGGACGGAGGTTCGTAGTGGTTGTGCGCGGGACTGCGGCCCACTGGGACGGAGGTTCAATTCCCGCTCACAGGAGCAAAGGCTGGGCCTCCTCCTCCCACCACCAGGGCAGTGGTGCCTAAAAAAAAAAGGAAAATGAAAAGCAACAACAAAAAACTTAAGATTTTACATAAAATGTGTTTATATAAACTTAAGCTATTACATTTAGGCAGTTTACAACTATACCATGCATTAATCTGATTAAAATGAATTCTGGACGTTACTAAGGATTCTTTGTGCTCTGATACTGCGAGGAGGTCCCTGAAAGTGTGGATGGGTTACTACTGCACGTAGGTAACGCGCATTCTAGGAGCACTGCTGAATGGATTGTCTGAAAAAACCAAATGCCACGTCAAAGTGATTCTGTTGTAATCAGGCTAGCTCATTCAGATACAGGCAAAGGCATGATGGCAAGGACTTTAGAGAGAACTCAGAGATAGAAAAGCAGGCTAATTGTCAGTTTTTGTGGGACAGGTGGGTTGTTCTCCGTTGCCCAAAGAGTCTGAGAAGCCACTACAGACATGTCTCCCGACAGAACTGACTGAGAACCTGTCAGGTGGACCCTTGGGAGGGGACAGCCCATCTGCCGGTGAGTACTGAGAAACCCATCTACGGCTTGAGGCTCCTAGAGAAGTTTGAGGACTTTGGTCTATATCACTAGCTAGTCATTAAAAATAAATGTCTGTGAAGTTTATCTGTTCATCGACTGTAGGGCAGAGTAGAACTTCTACATATGGTTTCGAGGCTATGTACCGATCACATCTTTTGCTCTGAGGAGTGACTGGGAGCTCAAGTAATGTGGTGGCTTCTATTTGTCAACCTTTATCTTAGCACAGCTTCACACTTTAACACTCCCACCAGAGCGAAGAGCTTCTTATTCAGCCACCTCCCAACCAACCACTGCCTCTTAGCTCATTCGGACTCAGCCACCCGACCCTTCAGGAGCATTGCCAGGCTGTCAGTCTGTGGAGCAGGTTGCTTCATCTCTCTCCCATGGAACCACCGGCAGGTTTGAACTGCCAACCTTACCCCCAAGGCTCTTTCATGGAGTCATAGAAACCACACGCTGTCAGTATATAGAATTACACTGAAGTTGTGATTATAGGCATTATAATTGGGAATTATAGGAACCTAAGGTGGATCACCTTGCTTTAAATGTCGACTCACAGCCAGTATTTCTTCATTGTCTCATCTCCACCTTCTCCCTTTGTAGATGATGATCTTTGTGCTAGGAGTCTCAGTTAGGTTTTAGAGATGTTTGTGAGGAGATAGAACTATGGAGTACATATAATCCCTGAGATTGGACTAGCCCCAGGCCATCTGAAGGCCATAGGGATAGCAGAAACTGACGGTGATCGCCAGCTCTTGTTTTTCAGAGCTCGAGAAGAAGGCCAATCTCCTGAAGTGCGAGTACTGTGGGAAGTATGCCCCTGAAGAGCAGTTCCGAGGATCCAAGAGGTTTTGTTCCATGACATGTGCCAAGAGGTACTGCAGGCTCCATCCACCCTTTGCCTCAGCCTGGTCCCCACATCCACGGACACACTTCCCTCCCTGGCATCATCTCACAGCTGGAATGTGATGTCTCCTATGCCTTCATCACCCCCTGCCCAGATCAGCTCCGCTGGGAACAGTTCACACTGCAGGACTGGGTCGTAGTAGGTGTACCTTTGGCACCGACACACGTGGTTTTCCTTTAGGTACAATGTGAGCTGTAGCCACCAGTTCCGATTGAAGAGGAAAAAAATGAAAGAGTTTCAGGAAGCCAACTATGCTCGCGTCCGCCGGCGGGGTCCTCGGCGCAGCTCCTCCGACATCGCCCGTGCCAAGAGCCAGGGCAAGCGCCACCGGGTGAGCTTCTGCTGCCCAGCCAGCCAGCTGCTTTGAAAACGACCCTCTGCTCCTCGACAGAGCTGGGTCCTTCCCCAAGTAAAAGGATTGAGACTGAAACGCAAGGCTCACATGGGTGACCTTAAAACACATTTCAAGGCATCCTGACCTGATTACTGATGTTCATTAAGCCTTAGAATATACTTTTGTAGAGATCGTTTAAACTAGTTGTTAGCATTAGGGAAGAGTTTTAAAAAGATGTGTTTATTACATACTTAAAGCCAATGGTTAAGTTTTCCTTCTGTGTCTAATATTAACTCCACCCCAGGATGGGGAGACTCACGGCACTGAGCCATTCCTGACTTCACTGTTTTTCCATTTCTCTGACAGGGTCAAGAGGACTCTAGTCGGGGTTCAGATAATTCTAGTTATGATGAAGCACTCTCTCCAACCTCTCCTGGGCCTTTATCTGTGAGAGCTGGGCATGGAGAACGTGACCTGGGGAACTCCAACACGGCTCCGCCAACACCAGAGTTGCATGGCATCAACCCTGTGTTCCTGTCCAGCAACCCAAGTCGTTGGAGTGTAGAGGAAGTCTATGAGTTTATTGCTTCTCTACAAGGTACGCACCCAGTAGGACCCAGGACATGCGGATGCGTAGTGATGTATTTTCTGTGGGCCAACATCAGGCAACAGGTTATTTTTAAAGCATGATTTGTGTGATGGTACAAACGGGCTTATTAGTATCTACACTGCTTTATTCCTTGATTTCTGAGTGACATCATTCTCTATCATGCCAGGACTCCTGCAGTTTTCAGATTGTGCGGCGATATCCAAAATTTGGGGGAGAACATTTATTTTTTTTATACCTAACCTAGATACAAAAACCCTCAATGGAGACAATTGGCAACTAAGGGACTGTTTTGGCCTTTTCCCTTAAGGCAGGCTGTAGGTAACCTATTCTTAACAGGATCAATTTCTCCAGAAACGAAGTCATGCCCTATTTTGTCTTAATTCTGGTCCCTTAAATGAAACTCACTAAGCTCTTGACTTGGATATTGCCATGGTCAATAGAAGCATGCATGTATTTGTACTCTTCCTTCCAGGCTGCTTACAGTTGGTGACCTAGACATGAGTTTTTCTTGACCTTGGGGTTTTCTCTTGGCTAGCCAGTTTCCTAAATTCATTGTTTCCCTCCCCCGCTCCAGCTTCTATAACTGACTTTTGAGAAAGTCAGTTGACTCTGGGGCTAACCATGAATGACTAGGCATTTTTATTTTCCCCTTTGCCTCTCTCCTTTGATATTACCATGAAGTTTCTGACATTCCCACCACTTCCTTCTAGGCTGCCAAGAGATTGCAGAAGAATTTCGCTCCCAGGAGATTGATGGACAGGCTCTTTTATTACTTAAAGAAGAACACCTTATGAGTGCCATGAACATCAAACTGGGTCCTGCCCTCAAGATCTGCGCCAAGATCAACGTCCTCAAGGAGACCTAATGTGCCCTCTTGCACAAACCAGCCTCAGACAGACACTCCTTACTGCCCAGGTCATACCCTGGTACCAGCAAGAGACTGTACAGGAAAGAGCTGTCCCGATTCTGTAGACCTTCCCCTGAGGGGATTTCTGGGACAGGGAAGACGAGTGCAAGGACTGGTTGCTGGTGCTACATGCTGGCAACAGCTTTGAATTTTCTTTGGGTTCTACGTTAAAGTCTTCAGTTCTCACCTTCCTCACTGACCCTCCTTCTATCTTTAAAGTGGCAGTCTAGAGTGCCAGGGCTGCGCAGCCTTATCCTGGAGTGGAGCACCTTGCCCGGGCCCCAGTGCTCTTGGGGGAATAGACGATATTGGTTAAGGACAGGAAATGGGTGGGATATAGGTTTGCTCTCAACAGAGGGGGTAGGGTTTTCTAGCTTGTGTGACATCAAGTAGCAAAATGGGCCAAACCCTCTTCCTTTTCCACTGTCGCACTGTCCCTGTGGCCCAGAGTGTACTTAATTGTCACTCCCTTAGAATCGAACCTTTCCACCTGTTCTCACGGCAGGGTCACCAGCCAGTCACTCGGTTGGCATCTTTGTGGCCACTGTCATTCTTTCTGCATCCCCGACCCCCTCCAGTTTCTCTGCAGTCTTCTTCCACCTTGCCTTCTTTTCAGTCTCAACGCTGCTCTGTTCTATAGCTTTACAAAACAGGAGTGCGGGGGACTCAGGCGAGGCAAATATGAGTACCTGCTTTAGGCGCTATTCCTTGTACAACAAAAATACTAAATATTTTTTTCCTCCTCAGTAAAAGGATTGAAAATCAGCCTCAGTTGTCATACTCTTGCCATATCTGACCTATTTACACGTCACACAAATGACTAGGCCAACATTTTTTTTCCATTTTATTTTAACCTTATAAGTTTATTTTTTTGATACAAAAGTGTAGGCATTTTCATTTTAAAACACCGTGGTGTGAGGGAGGGATGCAAACAATAAAAAAGTGTTGCTTTTACAACATTTTCTCCCATTCTTTAAAAAACAAAACAAAACCCACCTCATTCCTTTACAGCAAAGATGATGAAACTTCATTTTCTTCTCTAAGCCTTGAGAAGAGGCCCCCTGCCGGCAGAGTGAGTCAGTCCCGTACTCTACCTTAACTCAAGCCAAAAAAGGGGACACCCCATTAAAAGCTACCACCATGGTTGTGGGCACCACCACTTCCCTGAGCCAGCAGAAGGGGCAGGTATGTCCGCAGTCCACGCCCACACCAGAGGCCAGCAGTCGATCCTAGGTGTCTCCCTTTTCCTTCCATTACCTTCTCCAATAATTAGCAAAAAAGGTTAAAACAACATGCCTTGGAAGAAATTGCAACTTCAGTTTAGAAATCCTGGCAGAGAGAAACCTTTTAGGAAATAAAAGCTTTGCCAGTTTTTACTACAAAGGGGCAAAGGAAGTCCCAATACCAGGCAGACCATTTCCCCTTTCTAAAACCCAGACAGGCATCTTAAGAGGTCAGTTTCAGTTCCCTTTCCAGAGGACTGGATTTCTGTATTAGGCATTTTGGCTGCATATAATCCGTCAAGACCACAATCCAGGATCCAATTCAAGGTGTCAAGTCACCCCAATGGCAACCTGTCATTAAGAATATTCACATTTTCCCTGTCCTAATCCCAAGTGGGAGAAGCAAGTGTAGGACTTCCCCAGGTTCAGACCTAAGCAGTGCTTTAGAACTTGGACTGCAACCAAGTGACCACTGCTAAGTAGTTCCAAGAGGCAAGATAACCAGATTAGGAGTAACAACACAGAGGCAAAGTTCTATGTTTGCCTTAAAAAAAAAAATCCAGTGTCTCAGAACTGTGATGAAAGTTTTTTTTTTTTAAACGAAAGGACCAGGAAATGCTGTCTCTATTATCTCTATTCTATACTTGTATCTACTGATACCAAGAGAGTTCAGTAGCTCTGATAATGGCCCTTTTATCTCTACCCTACAAATGTACCTTTGTAACAAAACAGGGACAAAAGAGAAGGTGAAAATAAAGCAAACCAAATAGCAAGAGCAGTATCGGGCTAGGTAAGGGATGAGTGGAGACACTTGAGAGATCTGGCTGAGAATGCTTTGGTCTGGGGGACAGAGGCTGGAGAGGTAAAGTGCAATCACATGGGTAATAAGTGATCATCCCGTTCTTCGGACTCCTCCCCGAGCTGGTCATCCCCTACACCACGATATGCAGCAGGCACATTGCGAGGTTTAGAACGGCACACAAAGTCACAACCATCCTACAAGGAAAAACACGGAAGAAAATGAAACAAAATCCCACTGCCAGAGAATACATTTTGACTAAACGACATCTCTACAGGAGTACATTGTCTTTTCTTTCTCTCTGGCAAGGCCTTACTGCTTTGTACTAGGCCAACTGGTTCAGGATTTGCCGGGGGCTGTTGTCATTTCATCCCTGACAGGTCCTACTGCAACACAGGAAAGCTGGCCACTCAAACCTTTTAAACAAGCTAAGACTAAACCCCCTGGCTTGTTACTTACGGCTACTAGGTTGCCAAGATCCTGCCAGAAGGCCAAGTGGGGAAACTGCTCCATGCCCTTGGCTCCCACCACCAATCGCTGGTACAGAAAGCCTCCTATAATGTAGACAGCCACAAGTGATACAAACCTGTAGAGGAACAAGAAAGAATCAAACTTCTAAGAACGAATCTTTACATTCCTTACTATTCCCTAAGCCGTGGTCTATAAAAAACAAAACAAGTGGGCAACACGACCAAAAGAAAAATGGATCTGGCAGCTTCCTTAGATAACCAGTTCCAGTGGTCAGCCTAAGAAAAAATGCTCCCCAAAAATGAGGCAGTGTTTATGTTTCACCCATTATTCTATCTATCAAATTGAACAGTATTAGAAAATCCTTTATAGCCATCTATGGGCAGCAAGAGAAATGTTTCCCCCATCCCACCCCACCAATTCAAATATTTATTAGGATCAATCATTAGATCTACTCATTTTTAAAATTGGCATAATCATGAGTTTAATTTCGAGTTTTACAACTCCACCCACCACTTACTTAAAGCAACAAAGCACACATGCAGTTCATAGCGCCAGTTATTTTGTACTTCATCACACCATAAATGGCTTGTAGGGAGAGATGTGGGGCACTCACGTGACAAGCAAGATCGAACCCACACTGAGGTGGGAGACCTCAGGGGAACAGGCCAGGTTGCTGTCCAGCTCAAAGAGGTAGAAACAATCTTGGATTTTGCCTCGTTCCTCAGTTACAGGGTTAAAATTATCCTAAAGATGACAAAACAGACCGTAACAATGAAGCCAAATGTTTTCACTCCGATTCAGCTCTACCCACCCCCAGACCCAAACCTGCTGCTGTTCCTAGTTCCATAACCTACCAGGGGGCTTCAAAAACTTCATGGAAAAATAAAATGACCTTTGAACTTTCTGAAGCCCCCTCATATTTTCAATGTATGGTTGGAGATGGGAATCTATGACACGGGGCAACTGATGTGTCCACCCTGATGCATCTGACTCTGCTGGCCCTTATCACTACTAAGGCTCACCGCTAGGGTATGTCGATTGCAGGAGATCATCACCACTGCCCGCCGCTGCTCCTTGCCACAGTGGCTGTCATATTCATCACCTCCTTTGTATATCAGCATGATCCAATTACCTGAGGAGGGACGAAAGAACAGACACCATGAAGCAAGGGGGAGATTGGTATTAATATGAGACCAACGAGCATATCAGAAATGCCAAGTTTAAGCTTGGCTCCTTTCAAGAACTTTGGGTTTGTCTGTATTAAGAGAAATAAGAACCAAAAAGAAAGCGCTGATACCAAGGGCTCAAGTAGTAAGAAAATGTCTTGAAAATGATGGCAACATATGTCCAAAAGTGCTTGATACAACGGATGTGTGGACTGTTATAAGAGTCTCTAATAAAATGATTTATAAAATTAAAAAAATGTGTATCTGCAATTTACTTTGAACACAATGGGTTAATGAGTAGATCAATGAATAGATATGTGACAGAGCAAGTACAATGACGTTAATGGTATAATTTAGGTAATGAGTGCATGGACATTTATGTAAAATTCATGCATCATTTCTGAATACTTAAAAATTTTAATAACATATTAGAAAATGCGTAGGAATTTTTTTTTTTTTTTTGAGCATCACTGCTCTCCAGTGGTGGGAGTAGGAGGCCCAGCCCCACTGCTGGAATTGAACCTCCATCCCAGTGGGCCGCAGTCCCGCGCACCACCACCACGCCCCCGGGGCTCAGCCCTGAATTTTAAAACAAGGAAAAAGAGATAACTAAGAACCAGAAAAATCTGTAACAATAATCTTAATTTTCCACCCTAAAGGCAGGTAACTGTAGTGTAACACTAATTATGATCTGCACCTTTATTTAACAGCGATTCACATTTTCTGAACACCAGTTAACAGCAAAAGAGGATCCATATAATGATTGGGTGACAGGGGGAAGCACATCTAAGACTTAAAATTAGCCACAGATAAATAATAAATAATACAACAATAAGTGTTTCTGGGGGATAAGGTGGGAGAGAGAGGGGACAAAGAGGAGCTGAAATCAAAAGTTCCAAGAAGCAAGAAAATGTTTTGAAACTGATGGTGGCAGCAAATATAAAATTGTTTGATCTCCCTAAATTATGGATTGTTATAGTATCTGTAAGAGCTCCCAATAAAATGATGAACAGTAAAAAAATTTAGTCAAAACTAAATACAAATTGGTTAAGTCTAAGACTGAACTATTCTTCAGCATTTATTGTGCTTAAAGTTCTTTTACTGAACATTTCACTTGATTCTCTCAACAATCGTGAGGTGAACAAAGAAAGAAATTTGCCTTTCAATTTAGAATATGAGAAAAAAAAAACAAGATCTAAACTTTTTCTTGGGGGGGTATCACTGCCCTCTGGTGGGAGTAGGAGGCCCAGCCTTGCTCCTGGACAGCTATTGCTGGATTTGAACTGCCAACCCAGTGGGCCGCAGTCCTGCACACAACCACTACACCACTGGGGCTCAGCCCAACAAGATCTAAACTTTTAATAAATTTCTCAAGCTCACAGATTTTGTAAACACGATGAACTTACTAAGCAAAAGAATAAAAAACCCAGGGTTGTTTTTATACTTTACTTCAAATTCTTTACACTAAAGAGTAAATATCTGCACTAAACAATTTATTTGTATGCTTAAGTTACAAAATTAGATTACAGATATTCAACATAATCCTATCTGGCAATGTGACCTTGTGACTTCTGCAAAATAAACATCACTACAATAGCACTGGTTGGCAGAGGATTTTGTTGACTGATTATACTAAAGGTTGGACTCAGAATTAAACTGGCAAAGCTTCATTCATGAGAAATGTAAGTGATTGGCACTTTATGGTATTTTCCAGTATGGAAAATTTCCTGGCAGTACTTTTTTTTTTTATTTTTTTAACAGAGCTTTTCACAAATACAAAAATACCACACACCTAGAATGTCATGGAAATAGACATCTGGGGGTTCATTGTCTTGGGTGGGTGGCCTCACATATACCCAGCATGTACAAGGGGGTACCCCAAAACAGACTTTGTAGTACACAAATTCCCCAGCAGGCAAGTACCACACAACTCGCTCCAAATTAGTGCACCCAGTAGCATCGCCTGGGAAGATTCTCTCTGGTCACAGCGAAATTTCTCTTAAATGCAGTTTCACTTGAACATTGTTTTTCGTGGTGGCGGCTATTTTTAGAGAACAGTATGAGGCTGTGAAATTGTTCTTGCTTTGGAAAAATGCCACAGAAACTTTTGTGATGTTGAACATAGCTTACAAGGACAGCACTATGGGAAAAACTCAAGTGTACGAGTGGTTTTCTCATTTCCAAAAAGGTGAAATGTTGTTTGATGATTAACCTACTTCTGGATGTCTGTCAACTTGCCGAATGGACGAAAAATGTCGACAAAAGACGTGCATTTGTGCTTGAAGATGGATGACGATCTCTTCGTTGAAGAGATAGGGAAGGTGTCTAAACTATCTTGATCTAGACTGAATTTGCTTAGTTCAGCAAATTTTAAAGGAAGATTTGGAACGAGAAGGTTTGCTGCGGGATCGGAGTCCTGTGTCCTGACTGACCATGAAAAAGAGCACGGAGTAGAAGCATGCCATGCTTTGAAAGAACAGCTTCAAAGCGATCCAGACTTCCCTTACCCACAGTTACCCAAAGGTGACAGACATGGTGCTGTTCTTACAAGTCCGAAAGCAAACAATCATCAAAACAGTGGCAGATACAATCATCACCTCACCTCTCCCAAATCTTGTCAAGTAAATAAAAAAATGATGATGCTCATTTGTTTTCTATGTTAAGCGGAGTGGGGGACGTGCATATGGAGTTTGTTCCACCATGTCAGACTGCTAACCAAGCTTTCTATTTAGAGGGCCTGAAAAGATTGTGTAACAGTGTGTGATCCCCAAAAAGCCTGATCTGTGGCAGAAAACTGGTTTTGACAACATACCTGCTCATGCAGCCATCTCAGTGCGGCAGATTATGGCAAAAATAAACAAACCAGCAACTCTCTATTGCCCCACACGCCCAACTCCCCTGATCCTACTTCATGCGACGTTTTTTTTTCCTCCCATGAAGAGGGGCATGAAAAAAAACAGCGATTTTAATTACAATATATAACTAATCAAGGATTTACGAAGGTGAAAGTGGGGGAAGGAGGGGGAAAAAAGAGGACCTTATACCAAGGTCTCAAGTAGGATATGTTTTGGAAATGATGATAGCAACATATGTATACGGTAGTCATATAACCTGTTGTAATTATCTCATATTGACAACAGGTTATATGAGATCAACAGGTCAATATGAGAGAATGACAAGTGAATGCGTGGAGTCTAGCCTGTCAATCCTTATAGCCAAGGAGGCCTCTGTGTGGGTATGGCCTTTCCCTGAGGATTCTGGGTATTGCTGATTTCCTCCTTGGAGGCAGGAGACACTCTCTCTTTCTCTCTGCTTCATTCTTGAGAGATGCTTTACTGACAAGACACATGGCACTAAGCTGATAGACATTCCCCCACCCCCATGCTCTGGCTCTGGGAACTGGAGGAACCACATGGAGACCCCTGCTGCAGCACTGAGATGCTTCTACCACCAATGGATCCACAAGACTTTGCACCCATTGACATGTGACCTTCCTGCATTTGGTGGCTTTGAAGGTGTTTTTTGAGCCTGAAGAGGACTTTACAGATTGGCATAGGACATATGGGGTAATAAAGGAATTATGGACTTTATGTGAACTGGGTTGGGATGTTTCCTCAATATTCAACTGATGTCGTATATAAAGCTCTTTCCTACATTCTTGGGTCTATGAATTTGTTTCTCCAGTATACCCAGACTTACACAATGTACAGATATGCTTCATACAATTGACATCATAAGAGCTGTAAGAGCCCCCACTCAACGTCAAAACACAAAAGCAGAGTGATTTGATGTTGGAGGTGCTGCCAGTCATTCAAACAGATGAGTTTGAAAAATGTTTTCAAGAATGGACTCACAGATATGACAAAGGTATTAAGTGTAATGGAGAGTACTTTGAAAGTTGTAAGTCTGTTTTGTTAAAAAAAATTCAAATAATAGCTTCTTGGCCTTTTGGCTAAGATGAAGTGTAGTAAAAAAAATCAAATACATAGCTTTGGGGAAAAAAATCTTGTTTTTTTTTTTTTTTTTTTTGGGGGGGGGGGGGTACTTCTGTATACTACAGATATTAGAAAAAGTCAAGACATACAGGATTACCAGAGGGGCTGACTTAGGATTGATCAGTCAACAGGGAGTATCTTACTTCCATTGAAGACGTGTGTTGCATTGAGTCTCCCTACTACCGTCTCTTTCTTGTTACTTTTGTTGATCTGCACCAGGCCTGCCCCAGATGTGTGATTGCTGGCTTCTCGGCACACCCTGAATTTATAGATGTAAGTTTCTTGGCCCAGGTCCACACTGCTCTCAAAGCTGTAAGGAAATGTGAAAAGAAAAACGAGGGAATTAAGTTTCATAGCTAGCAGCTTCAGGAAGAACAGTCTTCAATTAAAAAGAGGAATGCTTGATGTTCTAATGTGACCTTATATGGCTAAATATAACAGTAAATATTAATTGAATCAGAACATACCATGACCATGACAACTGATGATACCTGATTAAAATATATTACCCAAGCCCTATGGGGGACAACACTGGAGACACAGCGTGGGAATTGCACCCGATCTGACCCCATCATACCAAGACAAAACACTAAGTGCATGCAACAGAAAAGCAAGGGAAGGAGAGCAAGGAAGTCTCCAGGGAATATGAAAAATAGACTTTGGGGCCAGGGTATGGCATTCCATCAGATTTGACTGGAAAACACCCCTGAAGGTCAACAAACAGACTGCAGATATTTACAGACTTTTTGTTGTTGTGGCTTTGTTTTGCTCTATCTTGTACTTGTGCATATTATTATCTCTGCAGGTCTCTCTAGATAATTAAGATAGGTGTGATAAACAATCTGGAGGAGAACTGACCCACCGTTGGGGGATGGCATGGTAAAGGGAGAGGTGGGGGTAAGGAAGTGGGTGTTAACAAACCCAAAGACAAGGGAACAACAAGTGATCTAAAATCGATGGTGAGGAGGATGTAGGAAGCCTGGTAGGGCTTGATCAAGAGCAAATGTAACTGAGAATTACTGAAGCCCCAATGAAGCCTGAGCATGATAGTGGAACAAGAGGAAAGTAAGAGGTAAAGGACAATACAGGCACGAACATATGTAAATATATTTATATGACAATGGGAAAATAGATCTATGTATGTTTATAGGTTTAGTATTAAGATAGCAGATGGGCACTGGGCCTCTACTCAAGTGCTCCCTCAATGCAAGAACACTTTGTTCTATTAACCTGGCATTTCATCATGCTCACTTTCCCGACATGATCACTAACGATAAATGTGTGCTTAAGCAAATGTGGTGAAGAAAGCTGATGGTGCCTGGCTCTCAAAAGATACAGCGTCTGGGGTCGTAAAAGCTTGAAGTTAAACAAGTGGCCATCTAGCTGTGAAGTAACAAAGCCCACATGGAAGAAGCATACCAGCCTGTATGATCACGAGGTGTCGAGGGGATCAGGTATCAAAGATCAAAAAAACCGTATCATTGTGAATGAGGGGGAGTGCGGAGCAGAGACTCAAAGCCTTTCTGTAGGCAACTGGACATCCCCTTACAGAAGGGTTGTGGGAAGGAGATGAGTCAGTCAGGGTGCAGTATAGCACTAATGAAATATATAACTTACCTCTAGTTCTTTAAAGCTTCCTCCCCCCAACTATTATGATCTCAATTTTACCTTACAAATCTGGCTAGAGTTGAGGATGAATACTGGTTTAGATAACAACTGGAAGTATAGGGAACCCAGGACAGATTACCCCCTCAGGAACAATGAGAGTGGCAATATCAGGAGGGTAAGAGCAAGGTGGGATAGAAGGAGGGCAGCTCATCACAAGGATCTATATATAACCCCTGGGGGATGGACAACAGAAAAGTGGGTGAGGGGAAATGTCAGACAGTATAAGATATGACAAAATAATAATAATTTACAAATTATCCAAGATTCATGAGGTAGGGCAAAAAAGTGAGCTGATACCAAGGGCTCAAGTAGAAATGTTTTGAGAATGATGATGGCAACAAATATACAAATGTGCTTTTGACACAATGGATGTGTGTATGGATTGTGTTAAGAGTTGTATGAGCCCCCAGTTAAGTGATTTTAAAAAGATATATATACACACACTATGACAAACACAAACTCTAGGTATTTCTACAATATCGGATTCATTTCCATAGGAATAAAGGTTTATGTTCACAGATACCCACCCATGCTTTAATGATCATCTTTCTTCAGGGGTGCCTTGGCAGCAAGATCTGAGCATGTGCTTGTGAAAATCCAGTCACTGAAAACCCTATGGAGTACATTTCTACTTTCACATATAGGATTGTCACAAAGTTCAAAAAGCTCACTGCCACTGAGTCAGTTCTGAATCTTACAACTGTAGGGGAGTGTAGACCTGCCTGTATGAGTTTCCAAAACTGTAACTCTTTATAGGATAGAAAGCTTCAGGGTTAATTTGGTGGCAACCGTGTAGTTTTTGGAATAATACACCTGACAATTCCTAACATTTGTACAGTGGACTATGCACTGGGCTGCTGGTCACAAGGTTAGCAGTTTGAAAGCACCGGCTACTCTGTGGGATGAGGCTGTGCTACTTCTGTAAAGGTCTAAAGTCTTGGAAACTCACCGAACAATTCTGACCTACCCTATGGGGTGCTAGGAGGTAAAATGGACTTGATGGCAGGAAGTTTGGTACTGGTTTTGGAAACACATTGAACTGATACTTTAAAAGAAAGCAAGGTATCATGGCCAAATTTAGACCAATACCGGCTCATATTAGAATTGTCTCCCAGAGGAGCTTATTGCACGTGTACCTCTTTCACATAGTAAGCACGAAGTAAAATCAGTAAAAGGAGGAAAAAGACGGTGTCTCCAGCCCTTTAAGACTCTTCTCAGTTTACCTTTTGTCATAAAGTGGTTTCAGCCTCTTCAGGAGCGCCAGCTCATTCTCGGACTCTTTGCCTTTTTCTCCCACAAGGTCGCAGGTTTTTTCTTCCGCCTGCCAGGATTCTTTCACTGCCACAGCCTGGAGCAGCAGCAGGAGCAGTCCTGTCCTCCAGCAGCTGTGGAAGGGGGGCATCCTTTTGGGTGCACATGTGTAGAGTAAGGGACGGAGGAGGGAGAAAGGAGAGAGATAAAAATATATGACTGCCTTAACGTTGTGAGTGGCATTTTTCTTCAGCGGTAAGCCCTGGATTCTTTGGTGCATATATTTGGTGCATGGCAGTACACTGCTGCCATGGAATCCATTTTACCCACAGGGACCCTAGCTCAGGTCTTGGGGAATGTCAATCTTTACAGAGCAGACCACCTCGTTTTTCTCCAGTGGAGCCCAGTGGGTTTGCACGGCCACCCTTGCAGTTAGTAACCCAATGCCTAGGCTCAGAGCTATTATGGGCTCCTGGCATCAAGTATATATATAACCCCCTTTGTCCTTTTTACAAATAGTCCCTTTTAGTATCTGTGCCAACGACATGCATTATCAGTAAACTAATAGAATTGTCCGTCTGATTTACCAGTGAGTCCTTTACAACAAACTATTAGGGGAGGGATGAGAAAGGGGAAGCAGAACAAAGAGAGTTACTGAATTATGACAGTTTGAGCAGAGACATTCTTGTTCCATGACTGTTCGGAGGGGGGGGGTAGTTAGACTCCATTTTATTATTCAAAGTGGATCGACGCTAGATTTGGACCCTGATTGCATCCACTAAACATCGAGGGCCACCCAAAAGTCTTTGTTTTTCTCAGCCATAAAAAAGCTGGCGAGAAAGCACTGTACCTAAAATTTGGCATTTTTCTGCTTTCATGTCTCACTTTTGTGAAAAATTACTCCATTCTATAAACTATAGGGAATACATGTGATACAGTTACTAGGTCAAAATGAGTAGTCTGAAGGCTGTTAAAAGTCACCTTTTGAAGCTTAACAAGTCACACTCAGATGTCTGTCCACTAAGTACAGCTAGCTGTCTTTTCTATGCTCCAAATTGCCAACAACACTTGGGGATCACCAACCACTTCATTGTCTAATAAATCTAGTACACTTGTAAGAGTCCTTGTGGTGTGTTGGTTCAGGGCTGTTAAAGGTTAAGGCCAGCAGTTTGAAACCACCTGCTGCTCCATGGGGGGGGGGGGGGGGATGAGGCTTTCTACTTGGTAAAGAAAGCCACGGGGGCAGTTCTAGCCTGTCCTAGAGGGTGGCTAGGAGGCAGCATCAGTATGATGGCAGTGAGTTTGGTTTGGTTTTTGGAATATGCTCATTGGCTTGGGTTATTCTAGGAATGAAAACAAACGGCTCCCCACTTTTCATACTCATTTTCTTTTTCCTAATTCATATCTAGAGTATACAAATTCATCCAACTTTGACCTGATATCCTTCGATAGATCCCTTAGTCCATTAGTAAAAAGCAAATAAAGTCTGTGGTGTTGTGGCTAAATCAATCTCAAACTGTGGCAACTCTGTGCGCTGCAGAGCCTGGGATTTTGGGGTTGTAACCTTTACAGAAAGGGATCAGCCCTTCTCTTCCCTGGCCTCACGGGGGGTGGGGGGGAGGTGGGGGGGGGTGGGGGTGGGTATGCCAGCGGCCACACATGTATTTCACACACCAACCTTTAGTTTTGTTAGCATCCTTGGGGACCTAAAGTCTCAATTTATCACTAACTTTCCCTGTGACGAAGATAAAATTCTAAATTTTTCTCACTTTAGTAAAGGCTTCCAGATTACAGCTTTGGTTTGGATACACTTTAAAGCCCTATAACCTTTCCCCCACTTACTCAACTTGCAATGGACAAACCAGAATGGGTACTGACCAGTTGAGAGATTAATAATCCCTTCCACAAGAATTCCTGGCGGCTAAGAACGGACAGTCAAAGCTCTGCTTTCTTTTTGATACGAGAGGGGAAATGATTCTTTCCACAGTTGAGCAGGAGGTAGAATAAAGAATTTTTACCTATAACGTCTACCTTCCTAAGTTACACCATTGCTCAACACACGACCCGGCCAGCTGTTCACTAAAGAGACATGTCAACTGTCTTTGATTAGATAGACTGGGGTGCCAAGTTGTTCACTGCTTCTTACGATCTAATTTAAAATTTCAACATCTTGGGCTCTCAAGATCTCTCCCCCCACCCCCCAACCCAGCAGTTTCCCACTGGGATGATCACTCAGAAGGCTGTGATCTTGGATTCAGTTTGAAAGCCATTTCCTTATCTGTTAACAGTTGATAATTTCTCTTACCAAAATAGATCAATGAAATTCATAGACTTGGGAAGTGACGAGGGTTAAATAAGCTAACCTGCAATTTATTTCATTTGCTTGCCAGTTCAAGAAGGTGGGATGAAAATGGAACAACTAAAAATTATTTTTCTTTCCCACTTAAGGCTATGCACCAGTGCTTGCGGGCCCTTACGTACATGCACAAGGAACGTGTCTGTAAAAACCACCCGACTGCCATCGAGTCAATCCTGACTTACAGCACCCCTACAGGGCAGACAGAGTACAAGAACCCCCTTGCATTTCTCAGACTATATGGAACCCACAGGGAAGATGATGCACCTTAAATTTCCTTTGGCAGCCCAACGGACAACCCACCAAGACATCAGGGCTGACTCATTGAGTTGTGTGTGTGTGTGAATATTGCAGCATCAGAGACTCTATGGGACAGTTTGACTCCATCTCATAGGGCTGCCATGAGTCAGAATCAACTTGAGGGCGTTTGGTTTGGTGCGCTCGCTTGAGTGCATACACACACTCATCCCACACATTCTTTGCCTCAGTTGCATATGTTTTGATTGTTGCCTACTTACAGTCTGCTAATCCTCCTAAAATAATTCTTCTTGGGGCTGAGCCCCAGTGGCGTAGTGGTTGTGCGCGGGACTGTGGCCCACTGGGATGGAGGTTCGATTCTAGCTCCACGGAGCAAAGGCTGGGCCTCCTACTCCCACCACCTGAGGGCAGTGATGCCCCCCCCCCCTCAAATAATCCTTCTCCCAGCGTTGAGTGGATTCTGACTCACAGTGACCCCAGAAGGGCAGGGTAGAACTGCCCCCAGGGCTTCACAGCCTCTCAATCCTTAGAATCGAAAGCCTTGTCTTTCTACCAAAAGAGGAGTTGATGGTTTGAAACGGCCGACCTTTACGTTAGCAGCCCAACGCCTAACCACTATACTCAAAACAATCGGAAAAGGATTATTTCCCCCTTTTTGCAAATGAAAAAAACAAAAGTTTGCAGAGGTTATTTGTCCTTGGCAGTACAAGAATCCACTGCATAAAATTACTGGGGCAACTTGAACTTCTCATGGTGTCAAGATACTTGCTGGGAAAACTCCTGAGAACAAAACAGGGGTGCAACGAAGCAACAGTTGAATATGTATGCCTTTTAAAAATCCGCTACGATCGATTCAGGTATAGCTAGGATGTGTGTTCGATTCTTTGGGAACTCACAGGCAGCGTCTTATGCTATTGAAAATTCTCCTTCAGTTTTTTTCATCTACAACCACAGATGGATTTGGCAATGCCACAGACTCTCCTTTACTGGGATAGCCAGTGATTGGGCAATTTATATACTTACTTCCTCACCCCTCAAGCCTAGTCTTGGCCATGTCCCATTAATTTTTGAACGGCCTATCGCCTTTCTTCTCCCTGGCTCGTTTCCAATGATGAAGTGTGTCCCTAAATGGATTCTCAGATAAGGCAGGGTGGGAAGGCCCCCGACGGGTTTTCAAGGCTGTCATCGTCATGAAGCGAGTCCTATCAGTACCCTGGGAAGTGGCGGGTGGGCCACAACAGTTGGCTACCAAGCGGAGCGCTTCACCTCACTGTGGCCCTTGCTTCTCTTTGTCCCGGTACCATTTGCCAAGCCTCTCCCTGGCCGCGAGCAGCCGACAGATTGCAGAAGCGCAGCGCCAACACGCTAAAAGGCCCAAGGCTGAAAGAGCGCCAAGAGGAAGAAGGCGGCTGCGAGTTCCAGTTCTCCAGCTGGGAGTTAGCCATGGCCAGTGCGGAAGCTCGGTACGAAGACGAACACGAGGCGATCGCTCCTGGAGTTCTCCGGTCCCTCTTACACTCGCACCCTCCTCGACCCACTCCCAAGGGTTCTGGGAACTCGCGCCCCCCCCCCCCCCCCCCCCGGTCTAGTCTAGTCTCCTGCCGACAGCCATACCCCCCCCCTCCTAACGGTGCAACTCCTACCCTCGACCCCCTTCCACACGGTGCCGCGCTCCCTCACTCCCCGATGCCAGGCAAACTTCCTTCCCCAACTTGTCAAGGCCGGCCCCCCGCAGCCTCCGCACCGGGGGACCTGTCTTTCTCCGACTTCCAAAGGCCAGGGATGCCCTCCCTCCTGGGTCTGGGGGTCCGAGGCGGTCTCTGGGACCCCTCGCCAACGCCCCCCCCGTCCCCGCCCCCATTCTCCCCTGGGGCTCCCCGTCGCAACCGTCTGGCCCGGGCGGCCAGCCTGCGGAGCCTCGGTGGCCGGCGCGGCGGTGCGGGGTCTCCCCCCCCCCCCGGCCGCCCTCCGCCTCCTCCACGCCCCCTCAGACTCACGTGCTACAGGCCGGGGGAGGACGCGGCGCTCCGAACCCCGCGGGGAACTCGCGTCGGGGCGGGGAGGACGGGGCCAACAAGGGGCCAGTCACCGACCCCGCGCCCAGAGCTCGGGTCAGAGGCCAGCGTTCCCGGAGGCGCCTCGCTGTGCCCCACTCCGGGAACCGGAAACAGGAAGCGCCGGGCGCCCGCGGGGGCCCCAGCTCCTCCCCCTGGCCCCAGCGGCATGTGACCGCCGAGTCACTTCATCTCCCTCCCGGCCCCTGCTCCGCGGGCTGCGCGCGGATTGGGCGGTACCCACGGGCGTGTGTTGCCACCCTGGTCCCATCCGCTCGACTCGCTATCGCTATCGGGCTGGTCACGGGTAGTGTCAGCTTTTCCCATCGCTTTCTACCATTTGGGGGTGGGGGCCTCTCGGCTCAGGCGGCTCCATCACGTGCGGTCACGCGCTACGCTCGCTCCCCGGTAGGTCGGAGGGAAGAGGGGGCGGGCGGCGGAAACGGAAATGAGGGCGAATGGCCCGCCCACCGGCCCCGCGTAGGACTCGTTCTCACGCCCGGTCACCTCCTTCCGGTACTTGCCTCCGGTTGCCGGTCACTTAAGGGCTTGCAGTTCTGCCCCCTGCTGGCTCCGACACTTACCTCGCCCGAGGTGGTGGCTTGGGCATCCTGGCTCTCTTATTTCATGTATTTCATTATTCTTTATTTCATTTCTCTAGCTCCTCGTTGCTCCTGGACTTCCGATTCTCCCGTCGTCTGCATTTTGCTTGATGAACACTGCAACCTCTTCTCTTGCCAGAAGTTTCTTGGGAATCCCCCTTCGCTCCCCCTACACTATTTGGGGCGCCTTCAAAAGAGAAGTTAACACAATTTTAGCATTTTCCCCATTGTGGCTACCCTTTTGCGGTTCCTAGTAGCTTCTTAGTGAAGGCCCCCTCGCTATCAGAACGCAGTTGATGTATGAGATGAATTCACATGGGTTCATTTTTTGAGAATTCACCCCTCCGCTGCGCCTTGTTTTATCCTGACTTCATTCTGTTTTGCCTTGCCGCCTGTGCATAGTCTTCCAACCTATTTGTCTTTATGTTCAGAGTACATGCCTTGTAGCTAGCAGTCCACGCCCCAATTATTAATGGATGTTTGTGACTGCTGCTTCTAGTTTTTAGTTGTGCCACATCAGTAGATGAAAGAGTGAAAACTTGGTTCTATTAATATCATTAAGGTGGATTTTACCCTGAGGAATGGAGCCCAGGAAGCGTTGTTGGACTGTGATCAGACTTGTGGGCAGTTTGAAACCCACAGAAGCTCTGTTGGAGCAAGACTGAGCTTTAATCCTGAAAAGTTACCATCTCGGCAACCCACGGAGGGTCACTGTGAGCTGGTGTTGACTGTATGCCAGGGAGTCTGCTTTGAGGAAAGAGCCCCCTGTGAGCCTCGCGGGCTGCTAGCAACATGACAGCAGTTAGAACCCACCAGTTACTGAGAAGGAGGAAGCTGAGACTGCTTCTGTAAAGATTTTTACGGCCTCATTTCTCCTGGAAGGTCACCATGAGCTGGGATTGACACCATGGTACTGAGAAGTCATTCCTCCCCAGTCACGTTTGGAGTGCCTTTCACACTAAAGGCTCATACTTTGGTGCTACAGCAGATAATGTTCCATGGCTATTCGTGAGATTTTTGGTGACCAGTTTTGAGAAGTAGACTGCCGCGTCTTCTTAGTTTAATCTAAGCTGCAAGCTCCACTGAGACCTGTCCATCATGGGTCGGTGACAGTGCTCATAGGGGAAATCCAAGTGGCATAGCTTCCAGGATCATAGCAGCATGCAGTCCATCACAGTGTGTCAGCCTTCGGAAACCAAAAGGAAAGATCACTTTGTGCCTCTCTCAGGCTGAAAGAACTGAAGAAAAACATTCAAGTTTTGAGTTAGCTATGTGGAGGGATTCGATGCACTGAAAAATACTGAAAAAGATAGGAAGTATCAAAAAAAGATGGAACATACAGTCACTGTGCACAAAGGAGTTGCTTGATGTTTAACCATTTCAGGAGGAAGCCTATAATCAAGAAATTTTAGTAATGAAGGAAGAAGTAGCAGCTGCAGTAAAGGTATTGGCAAAAACAAAACAAAACAAAACAAAACCAAAGCTCCAGAAGTTGATGGAATACCAATGACAATGTTTCAACAGATGCAGCACTGGAAGTAAAGAAATTTAAAAGAGGGCTGAGCCCCAGTGGCGTAGTGGTTGTGCGCGGGACTGCGGCCCACGGGGACGGAGGTTCAATTCCAGCAGTGGGGCTGGGCCTCCTACTCCCACCACTGGAGAGCAGTGATGTCCCCCCTCCCAAAAAAAAAGAAATTTAAAAGCGGGATATCTAAAAAAAGCAAACCAAGCCAAACAAACAAAAGAGGGTTACCTAGGCAACCACATGGAAGAGATTCATATTTGTACATATTCCAAAGAAAAACATTCCAATAGAGTGTGGAAATTATTAAACAACATCATACGCAAGTAAAATTTTGCTGGAGACAAAAATGGTTACCTCAGTACATTACGAAGGAACTACCAGAAATTCACACTGGATTCACGAGAGCAGGTGAAATGAAGGGTATTATACCTGATATTAAATGAACTTTGGAAAAAAGCAGAGGATGCCAGAAAGAGGTTTACCTGTGTTTTAGTGATTATTGTGATTAGGCATTCAATCACAAAATACTATGAATAACTTTGCAAACAATGGTAGAATGGATTGAATTTTGTCTCCCCCAGATATACATTAATGTGCCATGCTGTGTTTCTCCTGGGCAGTTGAATCATGAGGTAATTTGTCAGTAAGTTGTAAGAAGACAAAGGTGGCTTGTAGCATCCATGGATTACATCTCCAGTGTGATATCTGGGTAGTTTCCCTGGGGTGGGAGCTTTTTTTTTTGGGGGGGGGGCATCACTGCCCTCAGGTGGTGGGAGTAGGAGGCCCAGCCTTTGCTCCGTGGAGCTGGAATCGAACCTCCATCCCAGTGGGCCGCAGTCCCACACACAACCACTATGCCACCACCACTGGGGCTCAGCCCCCAACAGCTTTTTTATAAGAAATGAAAACAAAAAAAATCGATTGCCATTGAGTCAATTAAGACTCATAGTTAGCCTATATATATGGGGGGTACAAAAAAACCCCTGGATTTTACCCCCCCAAATGACACATTTAAATTTTTAAAAATTAAATTGCTTAATATGAGCTTTATTTTGTTCTCATTTGCTTTCCCCTTGTTATTAGTTATTGCTCTCTTGACATAAAATAATCTCACAAATAGGATTATTAGTTTTACCATGAAATACTTTAGCTGAGTTTATAGTAATGTAACATTATCCTGCAAAGAAAAAATATATAACTTATTATCCATAACAACTTGATATTATCAATATAGTTTTTTAACACTGAAAGTCATATAGAGATTAAAAAATATTACTATGTGCTGTTTTCCTCTTTTGAGGATACCGTAGTTGTAAAAACTGTATATGTGTCTGTGCATGCACACACACACACACATACACACACACACACAATAGAAATTAAGGTATATCTGCCTGTTACCTCACTTAGCTTTTAAGAAGTCCAAACAAATATGGAAGCAACCACAGCAGACTAGATGCAGCAAGTACCTGCTGTGTAAAGGGAGACCTCTCAGGGAGGAGAAAAAGCCACAACAAACTTAGTCACCTTACATAATTTCCGCCTCCTAGTGCTCCACTGTGGGTTTCTGAGACTCTTCAGAGAAGTAAAAGTCCAGTTTTTTACCTGCAGTGCTGCTGGTGGTAAAACTGAGGGCCATTGGATTGCCATCCAATACATAGCCATCACACCTCCATAAGTCCCCAAGGGAAGGGAAATATTATTGAAAGGAGATTATGTTTTGCACTCTGTTGCTTGTATTCTAGAAAGGAATACAGAAGAATGAAATATTATTCCATTGTATGCTCCCTATTTATTTATTTAATGATTATGTAATGTGTGTTACTAATGGACCAAAAATTGTTTTAGAACTGTTCTATCAAAGAAAAAAAAAAACAAAAAACATTTGCCATATGAATATTAGATTTCCCCCTCTACAAAATGCAGTGAAAGTAAGCAAGTAATTGTGTTAAGTAGCAATTTCTCAATTCATCTACAAAGCTACCAATGAAGAAAAACAATAAAAATGTATTTCTATACAATATATAATTATAATTTTTCCTTATGGTTCCACTCTTTGCCATAACATCCTATTCCATCTCTGCAATTTGTGGTTCATATCAATTAACAGACTTTCACATTTTATAATATACTATGAGCAATTTTACTACACATTCTCTTTATAATTTTGAGTTATATCAGGAAAGATGACCTAGTCATTCATAGTTCCAGCAGTAACAATAAACTAGTCGACTTAATTGCTCTTTAGTGTCTATGCCTTTAAAACCTGAATGCAGGACCATAAAAGTTAGCCTTTCCTGAGTGGGTCAGAATGAAGACCAAGCCATAATACTGTGTCTTCCTCAAGGGTGGAAATATACACATAGGCTTCTTAGCTAAGTTATACAGGAATAAATGGTCCCTTTTCAATAATGAAGACAATAATATATCTCATTTCATCTTTAATGTATGAGTCAAAAGATTTTATTGGCTCATACAGTTCTTATCACAATATATCTATTGTATGCAAAGCACATTTGTACAGTTGTTACCATCATCATTCTCAAAACATTTTGTTTTTACTTAAACCCTTGGTGTTAGCGCCTCGTATTTCCCCTCCCTCCCTGCTCCCCCCTATATTTAATTTTTTTACAAAACAACTTTGTCACTTTCAAAGTACTCTCCATTGCAGTTAATACATTGATCCAATCTGCGATTCTATTATTGAAAACATTTTTCAAATTCATCTGTTTGGATGGCTGATAGTACCTCCTTCAGTTTTTTTTTCCTTCACTTGTTCGTTGTCAAATTGCTGCCTTTTAATGTCCCTCTTTAGTCGTGGAAACAATAGGTCACACAGAGTGAGGTCAGGTGATTGGAGCATGAAAGGCATGATGTTTTGGGCCCAAACTTGGCGAACTGAGATGGCTGTGTGAGCAGGTGCATTGTCATGGTGGCAAAACCTGTCCCATGTCTGCCACAAATCAGACTTTTTTGGTCATACACTGTTACACAATCTTTTCAGAACCTCTAAATAGAAAGCTTGGTTAGCAGTCTGATCTGGTGGAATGAACTCCAAATGCACCACCCCCCTCACCTTAAAAGAACAAATAATCATCGTCTTATCTTTGATTTCATTCAATTGGTTTTTTTCTGGGTGAAGTGAAGATGGTGTCTTCCACTGACTTGATTGATGTTGGCTTTGGGTGTCCTAAGAATAGCCCCATGTCTCCTCACCAATAATGAATGACCTTGGGGAAAAGTCTGGGTTGCTCGGAAGCGGTTCCTTCTTTTTTTTAAAAAATTTTATCTTATTTTTAATTTATTTATTATTCTTATTATTTTTTAGGGCATCATTGTCCTGGTGGTGGGAGTAGGAGGCCCATCCTTTGCTCCTGTGGAGCTGGAATTGAACTGCTATCCCAGTGGGCCGCACTTCCGCGCACAACGACTACGCCACTGGGGCTCAGCCCAAAGCGGTTCCTTCTTTCTTCTTTTTTATTGTGGGCATGACTGCCATGGTGGGAGTAGGACGCCCAGTCCTGCTCCTGGAGACTGCTGCTGGATTTGAACCATCAACCCTGTAGACCGCAGTCCCACACAACCACTGCGCCACCAGGGCTCAGCTGGAGCTGTTCTTTCAAAGCACGTCAGGTTTCCAATCAACGCTTTTTCCTGGCCAGTCAGAACCCCACGCAAATTTCACAGCGACCTTTCTCATTCCCAAATCTTCCATTAAAATTTGCTGAACCTCCCTCCAAGATAGTCCAGATACATTCCCCATCTCTTCAGTGGTCCGTCGTCTATCTTTGAGCACAAATGTACAAATTTGTCAACATTTTTGTTTGGGAAGTTGAGAGACATCAGAGCAATATTCGTCATCAATCATCCTTTCACCTTTTGAAAAACTTTTAGAGCATTTCACCTTTTTTGAAATGAGAAAAACACCCATAGACTTAAATTTTCCCCATAATGTTGTCCGTGTAAGCTCTGTTCTACATCACAGCACTTTCCGTGGCGTTTTTCCCAAGCAGAAAACAAAATTTCACAGCTGCACGTGGTTCTCTGCAATGGGCCATCACAAAAAACAAGATGCACATGAAACTGCTTTTAGGAAAAAAATAATCACTGTGACCAGAGAGCTATGCTGCTGCGTCCACTAGGTCAGAGCGAGTTGCTTGATGCTCGCCTACTGGGAAAATTATGTACTTCAAAAGCTCGACCTAGCAGAGTTTTTTTCCAGTCTTTTTTGGGGGTTGGAGTGGGGTGGGGGTCTGCACCCCATAGGGTTTGGAGCCCTGGTGGCGTGGTGATTACTCGTGACAGTGCTGTCCTGAAGGTGAGCAGTTAGAACCCACCAGCCAGCTCTTGAGGAGAAAGACAGGGATTTCTGTTCTTGTAGCGTTACAGTCTTGAAAACTCACTACCCTGTCCTCTGGGGTAGCTGTGAGTTGACATTTACTAAGTGAGGTTGGAGGCAGTCAGTATTTATCGGAGCAGATAGCCGTATCTTTCTCCCTTGGAGCTGCTGGTGTGTTTGAACCACTGACCTTGTGATTAACAATCCAACTTTTACTCAGCAGTGCCACTAGGGATCCCACCAGAAGATATTTGGAGCAGAGATTAGAGGGACCTTTATGGTAGGAACCTCCGAGAGCCCTGAGGCACACACAGAACAGCCATCCCCTAGGTTGGCAACCCGAATTACGATATCTGGACTCCTAGATCATGAGGAAGTACATGTATGTGTGTTAAAATCATTCACTTCTGGTGTCATATCACCTGTAGCTAGCTAGAACACATGAAAATTCCAGAGCACGAAATTGTCCTTATGCAGGACCTGTACTTGGATCAAGAGGAGATGTTCCAAATGAATGAAGCACTGAGAGTTGTGGCCCAGCTAACCTGACACATCTCCATACCTTATGTGTTTTGTGGTTATTTGTCTTCGTTGGTGAAATAACTATTCAAGTTGCAGAAATAATTTCTTAGCAAAATCAGTACAAGGCTAGAGCAGGTGTCTGCCCCCTGCTCCTTTTAATTTTCTATCCTTTGATGGGCACAGACCTTTCCTGTATGGGTGCATCCAATGGAATATGACTTGCTCCAAGTTTAAAAAGTCTACTCCCATCTGACTTCCACTTCCAACTCCACCTCCATCGACAGATTTCCTCTTCATATGTAATCTCCTGTATTCTTCATAGTTCTTGGTGAGAGTCTGTGTTAGTCCCGGTAGACTAGAGAAACAAATTTGTAGACACACATATGGATATAAAGGTAAGGTTTATATACAAGAGGAATAGGACATTCAGAAAGCATCCCAACCCAATCCAGTTCAAAGTCATAAGTCCGATATGAGCCCATATGCCTGATATCAGCCTATAAAGTCTCCTTCTGACTCACAAAATCACAGGCCAGGGGGTGCAGAATCCTGGAGCTGGCAGGGGTTTCCCCATGGCTCCTTGCTTTCAGGGCTTTGGGTCCATCAATAGCATCCAGTGGTGGTAGAAGCAAACTCAGCGCTGGCAGGGGTCTCCAGCTTCAGAGGTCTGGTTCCATCAGAGTAAGGACATGTGGCTTCTCCTCTTGCCTCTTCCAGCTCCTCAGATGCTGCCTTCTTATCTGTAGTTCGTCATCTCAGATACTGACTCTCAGAGACTGAGAGAGAAGTCTCTCTTCTCCAATTGGGAAATACCATGAAGTTTCCCAGAATTCTCAGGAGAAAGCCATCCCCACACAGAGACCTCATTGGCTACTCAATGGCTGTCTCCAGATTAACAGGCTAGACTCCACCCCTACATCTTAATCATGAAATTGACATAGGTACATGACTGCCACAGACTTGTTACCACCCAATCCCCAATTCTATATAGACTTCTGGTTGATGGTAAAACCTGTTCCTTATGGGCAATTCTCAACACCCCTTTTAGAATATACAAGCTAAATAGTGGCTGAAAGTAGTCTTATGAGTTCTGTGTAATCATAATCATCATTTGGACTTTCATTTCACACGAAGACATATTTTACAATACCAGGTAGGAAAAGCATCCAACCGCCATATTACAATCAGGTAAACTCAAAACCACTAGCCCTTTTAATAAAACACAAATTTAATCTTCTGTTCTCTAACCAAGGAACCGTGGTGGCAGAGTGGATTATGAGCTGGGCTGCTAACTGGAAGGTGAGCAGTTTGAAACCACCAGTTGATCAGTGGGAGAATGATGAGGCTTTCTACTTTTTTTTTTTTTTTTGTGGGCATCACTACCCTGGTGGGAGTAGGAAGCCCAGCCTTGCTCCTGGAAAGCTGCTGCTGGATTTGAACTGCCAACCCTGTGGACTGCAGTCCTGCACACAACCACTGTGCCACCTGGGCTCAGCCCAGCTTTCTGCTTTTTTAAAAAAAATGATTTTATTGGGGGCTCATACAACTTTTGTCACAATCCACACATCCATCCATGTGGCAAGCACATTTGTACATTTGTTGCCCTCATCCTCAAAACATTTGCTTTCTACTTTTCTAAAGAATTGCCATCTCAAAAATCACGGAGGGAAGGGGCCAGTTCTACTCCGCAAACAGCACACAGATCCACTACCCAGCATCCATCACTAGCTTTTATCTCGGGAAAGTGCTGAGGGCAAGGGAAAGGGTCAGTTTGGGCCACAAAACTGGCCACCCCACAGCACTTCTGTATTTCTCTCACCTTTAGCAGCTGTACTGCAATTTTACCCACTCTGTAGGATGAATGCCATGTATTGTGCTTTGGTTAGGCAACAGGGGAAGGGCCTTCTTATGCAGGGACTGGTCTTTTTCTTTCTTTTTAATTTTAATTTTTTAATTTTAATTTTTTTGGGGGGACTGGTCTTTTTCTAAGAGATCACCCTTAGAATAGTGCAAAACTCTATGCATCGGGGGCTGTCTATTTAACATGGTGTAGAGTTCTGGTGGCTCCAGGAGTCACCCTGTGGACTGCTAAGTGTGTGGTTGGCAGTTTGAGACCACCGGCAGCTAAGGATTTTAGCTCTGGTGAGGAGGCCTTTTAACAGTTTATTGAGGGTAGACATGAGTGGGCCTTACAAGAAGGGACGAGGTAGTGGGGGGCGGGGTGGGGGCTACTCAGTAAGGACTAGTTAATTCTGGAATTATTCTGTCGTAAACAGTTTTTAAGCACAGTGGAGAAATAAGAAGACACTTGGACACTTTACCATGATGTCCTCTGCTCTTTTCAGATGGGAAACCAAATCACAATCACAAATCACAAAAACTTTTAGATACACCTCTGAGATGCATTCGGAAAAAACAAAAACAAACAAACAAAAAAACAGGACAGGTTCGGATCCCCATACCCTAAAAATAAACAGGCTTATATTCTTTTGCAGTCTACATAACTTGGCCTCAGTATCAACTAGACAGCAGGGAAATCTGACTTGACAATGGTAGTCTAAATTATGATAACGTCTTACTAGACTTGTGTTTGCAAAAGGCAAGGAAAGTGAACTGGATGTCTCTTATATGTAGGCTTTCATGACCGTGTGAAACACTCCCAACTAATAAGAATTTTTAAATGGATCCTACCTTCTTGCAGACCTTGGGGAAAAATAAACCAGAAAGCTAGCTCTCACGTGGGACCCCAGGAGACAGACTTCATCAGCCAGAGTCAGCACTGCCTCATGCAGAACCTTAAAGTCCCAGTGAAAGCCAGGCAGCAAGGCAAATAGAGCCTAAGCTGTTCTTTTATGAGAATTCCCCAGACCCAGTGGCCTATTCAGAGTGTAAGCCCTGTTCACTAGGCAAGACTTCTTACTGCCATTGATGTGACCCTGACCTTCAGCAACCCTTTAAGACTGAGTAGAACTGCCCAGTGAATTGTAGAGATTGTTTACAGCAGTGGTTCTCAACCTGTGGGTGGAGACCCATTTGGGGACTCTAACGACCCTTTCACAGGGGTCACCTAAGACCATTGGAGAACATGTCTTTTATAAGGAATGCAAGAATCTCAACAGAAGCCGATTAATTATAAGGAAAGTAGCCATTGACCAAGGGCTTCAGGAGAATCCAACTGCCTTTTTAGAATTCCCAGGTTTAGATCCTGGAAATCCCATAGGACAGAGAGCATTAAAAGATAACTTTATAGCTGAGCCCTGGTGGCACAGTGGCTGTGTGCAGAACTATGGTCCACGAGGTTGATGGTTCAAATCCAGCAGTATCTCTCCAGGATCAAGACTGGGCTTCCTATTCCCACCAGGACAGTGATGCGATTTAAAAAATAAAAATCCAGAAGACTGGATTAAAAAAAAAAGACTAAATGGGTTTTATAAGATAACTTTTTTTGGGGGCGGGGGCATCACTGCCTCTGGTGGTTGTGGGCACTACCCAGTGCCGCTCCTGAGAGCTGCCTCTGGATTTGAACTGCCAAGCCTGCAGGCCGCAGTCCCGCATTCAACCCCTTACACCACCGGGGCTCAGCCAAGATAGCTTTATAATTCAATCTACCCCAGACATCAGGGAGAAGTTAGGAATGGGTTTTCTGAGTCTCTCCATGAAGACATGGACCTTCCTCAGTGCTCTCTATAGAGGCCCAAAGGAGGAGAGGCCCTCAAAGAGGAGAAATGTGAGGAGAAAAGGCAAGCTCTCCTTGTATGTCCCCTCCAGGGCCAGAGGACCCAAAGTTTACTGAAGGGAACACTCAGAGGCACTCCCAATGGGAACTGCCACCAATACGGGAGCCAGGACAATGAAAGGGAGAACGTTCTAGGGTGAGAAATCCCCTGAAGCTATGCCCTCTGTGCCAAAAGTTTGGCCATTGGAAGGGGGGCAGCCCTAAGGACCAGAGAGGCCTTGAATCTGCACTCTTAGAAACCATGGCCTTGAACGGCTGGAGCCCTCTGCTCTGACTGGCTTCCACTAATAGCCTCCCCAACAGCAGGATGGAGCCTAGCATAACCCTTCAAATGGTTGGAAAGTCTATTCATTTTCTGTTGGATATGGGAGTGGAGTTTTCTGTACTGCCCTTGTCTAGGGACACTCCCTACCTTCAAAATACAATTCAGGGAGTGGGCCGTATACCCTGGGCAAGATATTTGACTCCTTTTCCTAATTGCCTATGATGAGTCATCACTTTTAAACACCCTCTCTTGGTTATGCCTGAGTGTCCTACTCCATTTAAGGAAGAGGCATTTTTTCTCTCAACAGTTTGGCACATAATTCACATATCATACAATTCTATGGTTCAATCACAACAGGAAGAGTTGTGCAATCACTGCAATCAGTTTTAGGGGGGAGACATTGTAAGCAAAGTGAGAATTCAAGCAATCTTTTCTGTGAACATCAAGAAGCCTGTTCCTATTTGACATTATTTGTCAAAAGAGAATCAGGTGACAACAGATAAGAGAGACGAGCTTTGTATGGGCCAGGGTCGAACCAGGCAGCCCCCTGGACTGGGCAGTTCCCTGGACCGGACAGCCCCCTGGACCAGGCAGCCCCTTGCACCCTTTTTGTGTCAGTCTCATTAAGAAAGAGATGAACAACCTAGTGAACTTTGTAAACCCTTCCTCTGGCATTTCAGAGAGCTTATCTTCCCAAAGGGCATAGCCCCTTCACAGAACTTATCTCGCAGGACTGAGTCTGTACAACCTCTTCCCTCAGTGTTCCAGGAAGTGGATCTATGTTCTCAAAAACTATATTCGGACTCAGACCCTGCCACTGCAACATCAGAAAGCCTCATCCCCTTATTGGTAGATACATCCTTGGCTCAAGCCCTCTATATGTCCCACCACCTCAATACCGGGTACGGCTTCCCTGGCCTAACTCTCAGGCCACGGGACCGCCCAGGAGCTCAAGATGCTCCTGTCTGTCTGTCTCTCTCTCTCTGCTGTCCCTTCTCTTCCCAAAAGTCCTTCACTACCTCCAATAAAGCATATCCTCTTCATCCCTAACTGAGCTCGGTCTCCTCTCTGCAGCTCTGTCTCAACCTTTCAAGCTTAATAGTCAGTGATGGACAATGAGGAATTTCCAGGGAGAAAGCTTTATGCTAAACCTGTTGTGACTGGACTGAAAGATCCTCCCTATTTCCCAGAGAAGGGGTAAAGGGAATTACTGACATACTGCTAGTGACAGATCCCCTTGTTAACTTGTATTCTACCAGTTAGGGGAAAGGACGGGATCTAGGACATGAGTCAAGGTTTAAAGGCAATTAATGAAGCAATCGTTACTATACTTTCTGTAGTGCCAAACCCCTTCCATCATTCTCTCTGGGTCATTCCCTTCCAAACTCAGTGTTTCTCTCCCCGCCCCCAACCCCCAACTTAAAAAATACCCTTTTCTGTATTTGATTAGATCTAGACCACCGATTTCCATTTGCTCTAGAGCGAGCAGGCCCTCAGGGACATAGACGTGGTGTGTACTCCCGCAGACGGACTGCCCACCTCTCTGGGCAGGCTTTAGTGAAGATCTAAGAAAAGTTTCATTTGAATGAGGTGGTGTGTCTTGTAATCCAAGAGGTCAGTGATTTGCTTATCTGCTCTCCCATGGAGCAAGCAAGACACAGACATGTAAAACAAACCCTAAGTTTTCTGGCAGAAGGGTGAATATAAAACATCCAAAACTCAGTCCCAAGCCCTACAAGAGGCCAAATAGTGGGCCTCATACTCTGCTCTGGAAAGAAACAGCTCTCATCTTAAGAGTGTGCAAGCCATCTTGGGACTCTGAGTCCACCTCTCCGAGACAATTTTAAGCATCTCTGAGACTCAGTAGGTACTGTATATTGTGGAATTTGGGTTACGGCGATAAGGACAGACCCCTTTATAATGGCTTAAAGGAGAAACATCAGCAACTAGGACGCACTAGGCTATATTGAGAAAAGGAACGGTGCAGAGCTATTAAAACAGACTCTAATCCAAAGCCCAGTCCTAACTCTACCAAAGTTAGAAAAGCCCTTCCACCTACATTGTGGAATACAAAGAGATTTCTCCTATGTTGTCGCCCCCAAGTGTATGTCAAACTAAGTTGCTGCTTGCTACACATGGTAAATGGCTGTACATTTGAAGGCAGGTCAGAGGCTAGTCTCCCTAAGGGTTATCAGCCATCTAAAGCAATCAGACCAGAGTAGCTCCCACCCTAAGTAGGACCCACTCCCTTCTGATAAGGGTAGTGGGTTGTTCCCTTGAAGGAGCGTCCAAAGGCAAGGTTGAGCCCACTCAAGGGTGGTCAAGGTTAGGCTGCCATACTGAGTCTAGAGTCCACCCGTCTTGTCACATGTGTACCCTTAACCCCTCCCCTTCCTATTGCATATACACTCCTAGATCATCCCCTTCTATTGTTTGTATTGTCTATCTAAAGCGACCAGATTTTAACATTGGTAAAGTGGGACACCATTGACTGGAGAGTGGTGGTGGTGGGGGGTGTGTGTAAAGGGAGTATAATATCTTCTCTTTCTCCCACCATTCCTTAGCTTGTTGTGCATTCTTTCCAAAAATTTGGAATTTTAAAAAACGCTGCGGGATGCAGGAAAAATTATTTAAGATCGGGACTGGCCCGCTAAAAGCGCGATGTCTGGTCACTTTGGCAGAGCCTCTTCCTGTTGAGTATGTGGTCATCTATAATCAGGGGGCTTACACACTCCTCAAAACATATAAGCCTTGGTTAGAAATAAATAATCTCTCCTGTCCTCTCTGCTTCCAGCATTCCCACGTGGACCACCAAGAAGGGGTGAGGTGAGCATGCTACCATGAAATGTGCCTGAGTCCTTCATTTTACTCACCTATCTTGACTATAATCTTTATCTATTATAACTGTACAATTGTGCCTACCAAACCCATTATAGTGTTAAAGACTGGATTCCCCTCATACTACATATTACTGAAACTCAAGGGGTGACATTGGTTTTTTTTTTTGGGTGGGGAGCATCACTGCTCTCTGGTGGTGGGAGTAGGAGGCCCAGCCCCATTGCTGGAATTGAACCTCCGTCCCAGTGGGCCGCAGTACTGCGCACAACCACTACGCCACCGGGGTTCAGCCCAAACTCAAGGACTCACTAAGAAGTCTGTGGGCTACTTTTCCAAAGAGGTAGACACCGTGACTCAAGGATATCCACATTGAAAATATCTCCAAACCTAAAAACATAAAAACACACCACCATTGAGTCAATCCCAACTCATTATAATCCTCTTAACAGGGCTTCTCAACCTTCCTAATGCCACAACCCTTTAATACATACAGGTCCTCATGTTGTGGTGATCCCCAACCATAAAATTATTTTCATTACTACTTCATTACTGTAATTTTGCTATTATCAATCATAATGTAAATATCTGATGTGCAAGATATATTTTCATTGTTACAAATTGAACATAATTCAACATAATTAAAGCTTTGTGATGAATCACAAAACAATATGTAATTATACAGTGTGAAATATCCATGTGTTTTCCGATGGTCGTAGGTGACTCCTGTGAGAGTTGAGAACTGCTGCCCTGTAAGACACAGTAGAACTGCCCCTGTGAGTTTCTCAGGCTGAAAGTCTTTATAAGAGTAAAAAACCCTGTCATTTTCCTGAGGAGCACCTGGTGGTTTCAAACTGTTCAGTAGTTAGCAGCCCAATGCACTATCACTGTACTATTAGGCCTCCAACAATGCACTCACAAGCTTGGCTCTTTATTAAACACTAAAGGGCTTCACTGGCTTACAAATCATTGCGTGCTGGGCTACCAAGTGACCTTAACTTGATCAACCTTTGGTTTGTTGTCCCTTTGGCTAAATTTCAGGAAACACTTCAGGAATAAAGCGGTCACCTCCCCCAACCTCTCCCAAGTCACTGTATACTATGAGCCAGGCTTCCAAGTATTAATAAAAACCAGGAAAAAAGGGTCTCCAGCCTCCCAACTCGCCCCATAGTACCTCATCGTCACACTTTGCACTGCCACAGTCATTCACTCCCCACCCCCCTGGAATAAGCAGCTAGATATCCATTCCAGACTAAAATCTTACAGCCTGCACAATCTGGAACGAAGGCAATCAAAGACACTGCCAGGCTTACTGGTACTCTTTAAAGAGGCCAGAGGAGTATAATTTGTATGACGTATCTTTTGTGTGTGTGTGTGTGTGTGTGACTTTGCATTGTGCCTATATCTGCTATATCTCCTTTCATTTTCCCACCACCATCAGCTGTTAGTCTGTTGGCTAACACTTTTTTTCTCAACAATTTTATTGGCATGCAATTCACATATCATGCAATTCAATTGTTCAGTCATATCAAGAAAACTTGTCACCACAATCAGTTTTAGAAATTTTCAATTCTTGTACTTATTATTAGTACTCCATACCGCCTCCTGACCCCCACTCCCCCAAACTACCCTACCAAAGCAAGCAAGCAAGCAAAGACTAGCAACCATAATAAAGCAAATGGATAAAAACCTCGAAAAAGCAGAAAATAGCAAACATTAGAACAAACTTAAATGGATCATAATGGAGAGCAAGTGATAAATTTGAACATAACTGCATCTGCAACAATCCTCTTTCCAAGGCAGTCTGCACGACCATCCCAGGCATGTCATGTTTTGGGAAGAGTTACATGACATTCCTTCTACTAATAGCATTTCCTGCATCAGTCCTCTAATTTACTTTTGGAAATTAAAAAAAAAAATTGGTTGTGGGGCTGAACACATACAGTGTTCAAGAAGTTCTATATCTGTAGAAGCTCTGTAGCTCAGTGTTTACCAACCAACCAGACAAGGCCTTGCCCTCTGGGATATGCTGTGTCTACTATAATCTGTTGCTAATGCCACAGCTCCCACGGATCCGTGCTCTGGCAAGAATCTCAGGAACTGCTGCCAGAACCACTGGAGTGGTCTCTGCAGGAAATACATTTGTTAACCTTTCTTCTGAGTGAGCACACGCCACATCGAGATCGCCGATGATTCATTCATTGATTTGGAGGTGCAGATCAATTCCCTGGTGGCAGTTGTTGTCCAGAATTGGCCAGCTGTAGGCACTCTGGCAGAAGCTGCAAGTGGAACTTAAGCCGTGCTTAAAGGAGAAGGCTGCTTCTGGGTAAAACAAAGAGGTCATGTCTAGGACTATATTTGCCAATTCCTAGAGTGAGCACAGGGGCTCCTGGTTACTAACCTTTCCTGGACCTTTTAACATTTAACATTCTCTTTCTTCTTCATCTCCTGCTCCTTTTTTTCTTTCTTTTCTCCTTCTCCTTTTCTTTCTCCTTCTCTTCCTCCTTCTTTTCATCTTCTTTTTCCTCTTTCTCCCCTTCTTATCCTCTTTTTCTACTTCTTTTCAGACCTTGTGTTTTCCGCATCACTGCCCTGGTGGGAGTAGGAAGCCCAGCCTTGTTCCTGGAGAGCTGCTGCTGGATTTGAACCATCAACCATGTGGGCTGCAGTCCCGCACACATCTACTGGGCCACCAGGGCTCCAGATCTTGTGTTTTAATGACTTTTTTTTTTCCAGTTTGTTTCTTGCAGACTAGAAGCTGTGAGACTGCAGATGATGGTGTAGCCAACACACCATACTCCTGCCTGCTGCTCAACTGTCTGGATCTGCCTGCTACCATGCTCCATGCAGCCTCTCCTCCCACCCTGTCCAAATAGGGACTAGAAGTGGTGCCATCCAAATCCTCTCATCTCTATGTCCCTGTTCAGCAGGAAGTAGCTACAGAAGGATAATAAAAGAAGGATAGCATCATTTTGGGAGAAATATAAGTCAGACAGAGGGGAGCAAAAGAAGAGAGACGATGATGGCAGGAATCTAAGCACAAAGGAAAGGGGGAGATCTGTTTCCCCACATTTCTCTCCAGCATGAAGTAATGTGAAGAGCAGATGTGTTAGTTTGGAGATGTGTGGGTTGACTAGAGAAACAAATTCATAGACACTCATGTGTTATTCCAGGTAGACTAGAGAAATAAATTCATAAGCACATATATATGTATAAGAAAGAGATTTACATAAAAGAGTGATAGAACATTAAAGGAACATCCCAGCCCATTCCAGTTCAAGGTCATAAGTCTGATATTAGCCCATATGTTTGATACCAATCTATAAAGTCCTCTTCAAATTCATGAAGCACATGCAATGACACCAGGATGATCAAAGGTCAGTGGGTGCAGAGTCTTGTGTATCCAGTGGTGGTAGAAGCATCTCAGCGCTGGCAGGGACCTTTCAGTGGACTCTCGAACATCTCAGCACTGGAAGGAGTTTCTATGTGGCTTTTCCAGCTTTAGAGATCTGGTTCCATCAGGGCAGGCCTGGGTTGCTTCTCCTCCAGGATGCCTCACGGGGAGTCAGCCTTGTGTCTTGTCAGATGAGCATCACCAAGGGACTGAGACATGAGTCTCTCACCTCCAAGGGAGAAATATGGCCAGATTTCCCAGACTTCTCAGGAGAAAGCCATGCCCACACAGAGGTCTCATAGGTTAACTCCAGATTGACAGATTAGACTCTGCCCCTACTCTCATAATCCTCAAATTGACACAAAGTTACATGACTGCCACAACTCTTATGTGTAAAAGGAAAAGCTTTAAATACAAGAGCAGTTGAATATTGAGAAAACATTGCAGCCCATCCACATCAAGTCCATTAAGTCTGATGTTATTTCATATATCCAATACCAATCTATAAAGTTCTCTTCAGACTTACGAAACACAATGATGCCAAATGCAGCAAGATCACAGGCCAGGGTGTGGAAGGTCTTGTGGATCCAGTGGCGGTGTAAGAATCCCAGCACTGGCAGGGGGCTCCATGTGACTCCTTTGTCTCCAGAACTCTAGCATGTAGATCCATGTGTCTTCTCAATAGAAATGTCTCATAGGGAGTGAGCATGCATCCTGCCTCCAGTGAGTTGTTTGTCTCTTTCCCACCTTTAAATGAGGTTATCAAGCTGCGACCTGATTGACAGGCTAACCTTTCCTTATCAAGGAAATAGACTGGTGATAGTGAAAAGGCTAGGGGGAGAGAAACAAGGTCACACCACCTCTATAAGGACCACATAGACTCTTAGATTTTGTTTTGTATTTTTTTTGTTTGTTTCCAGTTTCTGAAATATACATATATATATTTCTCTAATAATTTTGAACTATCATTTCTGAGTTATGTAGCTATTACATTATACTTTCCTCTTCTATCGTGTTGACGGAAGAACTCAGGACAATGTGTACAATCATGGATCGGGCAGTCTGGCCAGTGAATAATTTAACATGTGTTCAATCTAGTTCTACCCAATGGAGGTTAGCAGCAAAGCATTACAATCCTAAGCTAGTTTGAAGATTTACTTACTTTTTTTTTCTTTTGGGGCATCACTGCTCTCCGGTGGTGGGAGTAGGAGGTCCAGCCCCACTGCTGGAATTGAACCTCTGTCCCAGTGGGCTGCAGTCCTGCGCACAACCACTACGCCACCGGGGCTCAGCCCAGATTTACTTACTTTTAAAATGAAGTTGGGAAACTTACTGCAAGGCACACCATTTGGAAATTCAAAGTGTTTTGAAATACTAATTTATACTAAGTATAAATTTGAAATACTAAATACTAAACAGTATTATAAATACTATTATACTCAATACTAAAATATACAGTTTATAACAAGCCTTAAATGTCTTT
>PVJH01011536.1:31840-68426 GCA_004026705.1 Nesogale talazaci | reverse complement strand
TCAATTTAGTACTTGTTCTTCTAGCGGGCGAGCCATTAAAAATAATCACAGAAGGGTTTAAAGTAGCGGGGGAAAAATGATACACAATGCAGACTCCAGTAATAGGGAATTACTTGTGATTAAACACATGTCGGTAACGTGGTACCGTGGCATATTGTCGTCGCCGGGTGCTGGGAAGACAGCTTTGAGCCACAGCAGCCCTGTATGACAGGGTGGGATGGTCCCGCTGGGTTTCCTGGGCCCAGCTCCCACAGAGCAGCTGGTGGGCTTGAACTAGCGACACAGCGACATTTAACCTCATGTACTGCTAGAGGTGCTACTTCAAGCGTGAGCACAATCTCTGACCTTTTGTGCCTCGCAAAGTTTCTCAAGAGTGGTGGCTGACATGAGTTAGGACACTCAAGTGTGGCTGGAGCTGTGGAGAAGCTGTGGGTGGGGTGACGAGGCTGGGTCGAAGGTTCATAGGGTCCCGTGCACAACAGCAGGAATCACTGCCCGGGACGGCATCCTCTTCACGCGTGGCTGTGACGTTGGGCTCATCCTTGGAGCCATGTCGAGGGTCTGCTGTGTTTGGGCTGATCCTTGACTTTACCAAGCACGGTGACCTTCTCCAGGGACTCCGGCCCGCCTGATAACAGGGGCCACGAGACAAACAAGAAGTGAGGCCATCCGCGTCGCTCAGGAGCCGGTCTGGCCGTGCTTCCTCCGAGACGGATTTGTTCAGTCTTTTGGCAGTCCCTGGTCGGGTCAAAAGTTTCTGCGAATGCTGTCATTCAAAAGCATCAATTCTTCTTCTGTTTTCCTGACTCACCACCTAGCTTTTAAGCACATGACAGGGCTCGGTTCGGGGGTGCTCTCGCCTTCAGAGGGACACCGTAGCCCTTTCAGACTTTAAAGAGGTCTTTTGCTGCAGATTGGCCCGATGCAACATGCCCTTTGATTCTTTGCGCTTTCCCAGGGCACTGACTGTGCACTGAAGTAAGATGAAATCCTTGACAACTTCAGTCTTTTCTCCATTTGTCCATAATGCTGCTTATTGGTCTCCTTGTGAGGAACTCCCCCCTCCCCCGCCCACCCCCGCAGTGGGGTGAGGGGTAATTAATACTGAAGGCTGTGTGTAGTCTTTGATCGTCAGCACTAAGTGCTTGAAGTCCTCTCTGCTTTCAGCAAGCAAGGTTGTGTCAGCTGTCTCAAAGGGAGTGGAGCTAGGGCCTATTTTTAATTTTGTTGTCTGTAAGTTCTCAAAATGCTCTTCTGATCCACCGTATCCTTCTAACATCGAAACATTCTTTTGACAAAAAAGCATGGAGACCAAGGATACTTAAAAAAACACACACACCCTTAGGAAAACTTCTAAGTTAATTTGGTCCCCATTTCCGGTGGTCCTCCCCGCCAATCCCAGGCACAGGCATCTCCGGGTGGCCAATTGTGCCGCAAGATACAGGTTCAGGCAGGATTTTAATTTGTAAACAACGTTAAGGAACAGTCTACAGTTATATTCTATATGTTCTGCTTCCCGAGGAAATTATTCTATAACATGTGCGGTTAGAAAATCTACTGGGTCATCTTCTGCATTATACATTTCTTGTTGATATCAAATACTCAGCAGCAGGAAAACCAGGCCACAAAGAATATGGGCAGCACAATTCCGCGCAGTATAAAATATGTAATATTTATGAACAAGAACAATTAGCAAGCTCAAACACAACATGTTAACAGCTCTGTCTCGTATTGCAGGTGAGGCTTCACGTCTTCAGGCTCTGCGCATCTCTCAAACTTCCCTACGGGAGCTGAGCGTCTTTTTATGAAAGGATCATGTTACAGATCCCAGGGAACAGCAAGGAGATTGAAGATGTCATCTGCAATTCGCACCAAAGGGCCAGGCTCAGTCCAGACACAGTCCCCAGCATGTGGATCTGGAGCTCCTGACTCAGCAGGCAAATCTCTCTCTCTTTTTCCCAAGAAAACAGATCAGCTCTCAGAACAGATCTCAGGGAGCTTCCTTACAGGCAGGCAGGCCTCAGGTTATGGAAGTTTGGCTGACTTACAACTCCTCGCTATAAACCAACGCCCATGAGGTCTGTTCTCCTGAAAATCTGAGGTACACCCAATGGGTCTGGGGGCTATGTTGCCAATTTGCTCCAAATTATTGTCATTACTGTATTATTACTTTAAAGACAAGCTAGTGTCTCTGCAAGTGTTCCTTTAGTGCTTTTTAGGCACAGAAAGGCACACTGTTGTCATTGCCCCATTTCTCCAGATGATAAAAGTCAGCCAGGTATGTACATGTGTAAATATTTATACCCGCTGCTGTAAGTTCATGCATGGCGACCCTACAATCACGTCGCCCCATATAGTTTCTGAGGACACAGACTGCCCCAGCTTTCTCCTGTGGAACTGACTACCTGTCCATGTGAATCACCAAATCTTTCCATCAGCATCCCGATGCTAACCCAGACGGCCCACTGGGTCTCCTTAAGTAAATACATGTGGGGGCGTCCAGGAGTCTTGTGGGAAAATGGGATCAAAAGGGAATGGAATTTTTCCACGCAGTTTTTGAAGACCCTGCCTAGACACAGAGTCAGCCACCAGGGAATGGCTTTACACAGCCGCGGAGGAGGCGGGCGAGGCCTACCTCTGTGGGCCAGGAGTCAGGCTGGCGGCTTCTCTTCCTGGTTGGCAGGCGCTGTGGGTGCTGACAATCTCCAAGCAGGCAAGCGGGGTGGAATGCTGCTGGCTCCGGGCTTGTGGGAGGCTGGGGAGTCCCCCCACGCTGCGGGTTGGGCTACAGAGTGCTGGCTCACACTCCCAGAACCAGAACTTGGAGGACGAAGCGTCCAGTGTTGGGTCACGCTGGAATGAGCCTTGCCAGAGTGCCCATCTATAGTGGATGCAGGCCACGCCCCTCCAAGGAAATGCCCTTTATATCAGCTCACAAACCCGAGTGCAGTTGACACATGGCAGGAGCCCTCACAACTAGGCACTTTCCACCTAGATAAAAGTTTCACTCCCTGCCCTGAGCAGAATCACAGCCACCACTCCACAAATCCAATGTCAAGAAAGACTCAGGAATGGAACAGAACTTATTTGTCACCTGGGGACACCTACGCTTGTCACCTACGCTTGATCATCAGCACATCGTGTTTATTACTATTTACTAGCTTCACAAAGTGGTTCCGAAGCACACTTAATAATAAATAAAGGGAAACCTACTTGCAGAGACAGAACGCACTGCCAAAGCTTTCTCAGCCATGCGCTAAAGCGCTGGTGGAAACAGAGCAGACACTTGCACGGGCAGGGCACTTCCTCCTTGGGCAGAACAAGGCGCCTGGTGGGCCACATGCAGGGCCCTTGTACTTTTGAGGCGCGGTGCCTTGTGAAGAAACCACCACAGAGCCTCTGGCGCATTATGGAAAGGCAGGCCGTAATCTCCTAATTTCTAGACAGAATTAGTAAGACCTGGTGGACAGAGACCAAGTCTACAAGTATTGTGGGGGTTAAAAAAACGAACGAGAAGAGGACCGACTATTTCCATGACCCTGTGGGAACCCCCTGGTAGGTGACTCACTGAGTCCTTAGGAGATTTAAAGCTTTGAACAAGAGGCACAGGCACTTCCTGGTGGATGAGGGGTGGCAACCTCATCCTAGCAGGGGAAGAGGAAGAGGAGGAGGAGGAGGAGGAAGAGGAGGAGGAGGAGGAGGAGCGGGAGAACAACAAAGCACAGCACAGCAGTGGCATGCCAGGATAGAGGATGCGTGGGGCCCTTCTGGTCCTTCTCCACTTCAGCATCCCCACAGGGAATGCCCATTGGAGGGCATCGTCCAACGGGACCCAGCAGGGCCCTCCACCCAGAGCGCCCAGGACCTGGAAAGGCCTTTCTCGTGGCAGGAGAGGGAAGAGCACTTATTGCTTACGCCTCGCTAGCCCACAGATTCTCCACCCTCCTCATGCCACCACCCTTGAGTACAGTTACTCATGTGGTGGGGACCCTCCACCCCCCAACCATAAAATCGTTCTTGTTGCTACTTCATCACGGTCATTTAGCTACTGTGATGAATCGGGCAGGCCCTGTGAAAGGGTCGTTCCACCCCCAAGGGGGTCACGACCCACAGGTTGAGAACCGCTGCGCTAGCTCCTGGCTTCCGTGATCGATTCCTTTTGGCCTCCTTAGCTCAAGGAGCACGGCGGGGAAGCAGCTGTCTGATGTCCACCTTGTTCAATTCCTGAATAACTCCCCTCACAGGACATTCAGGGGGGCACGGATAGGAGATGTGTGGTGGGGTGGGGGTGGGGAGGGTGGATTCTGAGATGCCAAACAGGGTCTTTCTAAAGGCAGTTCTAATAGCAAGTGAACGCGTACAAACCAGGTCTGGGGAGTGGGGGGAGGAGACGAGGCCCCCCGATGGCGAGAACCAGGCACAGCCCCGAATATACTGGCAGAGGGAAAGGCAGCCAGGAGAGCCCCTTAGCTCAGTCACAGATGAAAACCTGGAGCCCGTGTGTACCAGCAAAATCAGCCGAGAAAGCCCAGACCCTTCTATTTCTGGCCTGGGAGGGAGAGCCAGGAGCCACGGGCAATCCATCAGCCAGCCGGCCTGGGGCTCCAGGAAGCGGCCACCACTTAAGACACAGAGGAGCATGGCGGGCTTTTGTAAACACGTGGCTGTGAAGTGTGCGTGGAATCCTGGCGCGATCTTTCTGGAGCCTGGTACCAAGCTCTCACTTTCACGTGGGGCTGCAACGGCTGCCTCTGAGGACACAAGCGTGGCCCCTTCCTTGGCGAACAATTCAGGTCGGAGACAGAGCTGAATGTGCTCTCTATCTCTTGGCGGGCGGGCGGGCGCTGCCAGCCCTGCGGGATGAATCATGGAGAAGTCCATAAATGCCGGGGAGAGCACTCACACAATCTTTCCTTCTATGTCCTTATATGGCGCATATAGATCCCTTCCTGTCTCATCAGCTCCTCGGTGGGTTTCCCACCTCGCTGCCGCTCTGGAGAAGCCGGCCTCTTCATCCCTGTCTCAGCCGCCCTGAGCAGCCCCGCCGTGGGGCAGTGGCCACGTGCGAAGCCCTGGCTGGTCTGGCTGTTCTCCCCGCTCCAGCAGGGGGGCAGCTGGGTTTCCATCGGTCAATATCCGAGCTAGGTCGAAGCACCTCACTGTTTATGTTCTCACTCCATTTTAGAGGAGCGATCGAAAGGTGTTCCATTAAGACTTGACCTTGCACACCCTCCTCTCCCACGGAACCAGTCTCGGAGCACACATTCAGAAGCCGCTGAAAAAAAAGTGGTTGGTACTGATACTGATATTCCATCGAGAAACAAATACCCAAGATATCTCCAGGTGCCCAAGAGCCAGGTGCTGGGAGATACCAGGTCTGCCGAGGAATTCTCTCTGGTGCTTTCATTCATCCATTCATTCACCATACCTTAAGTCCTGGGAGCCAAGCTCTACAGAGAGATGGGAAAGACCCCTGAAAGAAGGGGCCGAGTGTTCTGGGATTGTTGAAGAGAGATGACTGGTTCAGAGCGATGGTGAACGGGGTTGGGGCCAGAAATCAGTGGGGAATTAGCCAGAGACTTGAGGAAAGCATGGAATGTGGTTGTGGAGCCAGGGAAGGCTGCTGCCGGCACTTAGAGGCAGCGCCCAGGGCAGGGAGGACGGCAGAGTGGGGGGTCTGCAGGCAGCCGAGCGGAGCTGGCCTGCTCTTCAAAAATCTCCTACCACCCACACTTGGTGGGAAGCCAGCAAGGAAAAATGCAAAGCAAGATATACTGATCACTGTCTTGATTTGACTTTCATTTCTCCCCACGGGACAGAGCTCCACTCTTGAGCTGCAACCTTTAATCAGACACTGAAGGGCTACAGAAGACACATGCACAGAGGTGGCTGTATGCCCTGTGGCCCAGGCCAGCAGCTGTCCATTCTGGGCCTCTGACTCCAGACATGCTCCTAGGACAGGACAGACTGCTGGGCCAGCAGGAGGCCTGTTGGCAGAAATAGGTATCATAACAATATTGTCACCCAAGCTTCACACTTAATCTGGTTAAAGCTTTTTTTTTTCCTTCTTAAAGAATTCTATTTTGAAAATTTTTTTCTGGAGTCCAACTTATCTGAAGAAAAGAAAGAAAGAAAGAAAAAAAGAAAGAAAGAAAAGAAAAGAAATACTTAACCTCCCCACCCCCAGCAGTTACTAGGCAGAATGTAAGTGTGCTGACGACAATGGCCACCATGTATGCTCTCCTCATGTATGTACGTATGGACCATCCGAGTCCCTCAAACCACTGTACCGAGGTCTATTTGATCGGGCGAGAGGTTCTTTTGCCAGTCAGTATTCAGGTTGCCTGACTTCCCGCACTGGAGAGGAACCGGTGATGCACCTGAGTGCTGGCGCTGGCTCAGCATGACTGGACGTGCCAAGGGCACACACAGGCCTGCCTTGGAAGAAACACAGCAGGACGCTCCCAGAGGCTGGGTGGCGGGACTTCATCTCACTCTGTTCCTGTTCTTGGGGCCCTCTAGGGGGCTCTGATTCATAATGACTGTACGTAAGCCGCTTGAAACACAGCCCAGGTTGTGTCACCCTCCCAAGTGTCATGTGGGCGCCCACTGAGGCAACCCTGGGATCAATCCGTCTGGTCTGGGACCTTCCTCTTGGTTGCTGCCACTCCACGCTGCTACGCACGATGTCCTCCTCCAGGGACTGGTCTCTTCTGACAACACGCTCAAGGTGGGAGGGATGAAGTCTCGCTATCCTGGCCTCAACAGAGCTTTCCTTCTCCCAAGAGGGATCGATGGGGCCTTCTGGTTCTTTCTGGATTCTTGAAGAGGAGTACCTCTCACGGACCTGGGCTTTATTCAGACAGACGCCCCTGAAGAAGACCATCATGTCTGGTGAAGCAGAGGGTCCCTGAAAGAGCCAGAGGCCCTTCTCAAGTAGGCTGACGAACTTGACAGCACAGTGGGGGAGGGGCCCACTGGGCAGGGCCGTGCTGGAACCAACCGGAAACAAGTTAATGGCGAGCACCGGGGCTCACTTCTGAGTAACCAGCCCAGGCTCCGTGGCCCCTATTCCATGACCCTGGCTGCTGAGCATGTCATAGGCTGTCTCGGGGCTCGGCCGGGAAGACCATTTCCAAAGGTGACCTCGGCCCGATGGCCTGTGGTCAGGAGAGGCTTGGACAGACAGCAGCACTGTGCCCCACTTTCGTCCAGTGTCACACCAAACGCCTATGTCTTGCCGCCTCCTCAAGGCACTGGGAATGCCTACACTGGGGTGCTGCGGCCACCTCCCATCTTCACACCGGGGTCTCCTGTGACAGCCGTGAGGCTGGCCACTCAGGTCTCCTTGTCATCGGTGTCTTTGTCATTCTAGAATCCAAGTCGTCCACCGCTCTGAGACTGGACCAGAGTGACCATCCCTTTTCCAGCTCCCCCATGTGTGCTGGGGACGCTGGCTATGTGTTCTAACACGCACCGCAGCGAGATTAAGCCGGACGAGACGTGCCGTTCATGCAGGCTCGCTGAAATTATGCCAGTTAATCTTTTAAATGGCAGCCGCATTAGCCAACACAAAAGGAATTTTAGTCATTCGAAAGCTTTTACCCAACTGAGCGAGTTGAAATGGACAGAAACACACTGGAGATAGAGAAGCCCAGGGCGCCTGCATGGCCAACGTGTCCCCAGCCTTGGGCTGGAGAGGCGGCGGCGCAGACTCCAGCCTTGAGTCACCTCACGTGTACAGAGAGGCTGGGCCCACGGACCTCGACGGGCACTTTGTGGGACATAAGAGCGTCGCGTGCACTCTGGAGCAGGCTTGCCTGGGGCCAGCCAGGCCTCACTCTGTGCTGTGAGGAGCTCGGTAGCTTCACCCCCCCCCCCCCCCACACACACACACAACCCAAGGCCCTCGCCTCAGATGATGGAACTGAGTTGATGGGGCACCGCAGCTCGTCAGGGGTGCGGGATCATCCTGATGGCGCCTTTGGGAGGAGACCGGGGGCTCAGGCAGTGGGGGCATCTCACTGGGACCATTTGGCAATAATGCAAACCCTGGGGCCGGCTGGTGCCATGCTGCTCTGCCACCCTGATTCCGAAGCTCCCTTCCACCTGCAGCTGCCACAAGCTCCTCAGCCCTGCTGGCACCCCCTGACTGTACGTCTGCCAAGGGGATGCGGACTCACAGGGACTTTCTAGGGCAGAGTTGAACTGCCCGCCTGAGGTTTCCCGAGACTATAAGACCTCATGGAGCAAGAAGCCTCGTCTTTCTCCTGCCGAGCAGCCGGTGGCCCAGAACGGCGGGACTCGAGGTTGGCAGCCCCGTGTACACTACACGCCATGCGTAAAGTGCGGTCCCTGGACAATGCCCTCATGCTTGATGGCGGATCAGTGGGAAAGGGGACTGCCAGCAACAAGGTGGACTGACACAGTGACCGCAACCGTGCGCTCACCTGAGCAGCACCTGGGAGGGGCTGCAGGCCCGCATGGTGTTTCCACCTCTAGTGCTGTGAGTTCCCACGGAGGGGATGGGACGTAACAGCAAGCCACGACAACGACCCCGAGCCAGGTCAACACTCGAGAAGCCACGCGCTCCCTGGAACTGCCCACTGGAGACCCAGAGGGCAGCGAGCACGCACGGACACCCTGCGGAAGGCGTGGGGGGTCATGGTTGGGACACGTCACAGACACGTCAATGCGCACGCATTGTCGAGTGGAAGACTGATGCGCTCTCCAAACCTCCCCTCACCCACCGCACAGCGCCAGACAATAACCTGGAGCGAGGGCCTGGGCACAGAGCAGAGCCTCGGGCTCGTCTCCAGGGGAAGGGCCTCATACAAGCTGTACCACCATCGTCGTCATCGCCTCCCCTTGCAGGAACCGGCTTCAGAACATGCTGCAACCGCGGGCCCAAACCTAGCATGGGTGAGGCTGGGTGGCGTTTCATTCCTTTGTACCCGGGGTCACTCTGAGTAGGCAAGGAGTCAACGGCACCCCACGACACCTCCCCCACCAGGAGGCCCAGGATCTGTGGGGGTGACACTGGCAGCAATGCCTCAGGAAGAGAGAGGTCCATGGTCCATATCTGGGACTGAGGGCGGCACATGGGAGGGAGCCTGGCCTGGACACTGCATCTCCCTCCACGTCGCAGGGGTTGCCAGCACTCAGCTAAGCGTTCGGCGGGGCGAAAAGAGCAGCGGGCAGGACCTGCAGATGGCCCCAACGACCCTCTTTCTGAGCTCCGCAGTGATACACAAGACAGGGACGGGGTCCTGAGGCTCAGCGCACTTGCGGGGCTGCAGGCCTGGCACAGGAGCGGGAACACTGCAAGGATTTCGGGGAGATTCCTCAGTGCGGCCAGCCGTGCTTTCCTGGGGGCCCACCTGACCTAAGCAAGAGCCCAGCCCTCTGTGATCTGTCTCAGAAACCTCCGAGGGCACGTGGGGCCAGCCCAGCCTCGCTGGGTTCCCGGGTACAGTCAGCAGCTCACGTTCCAGGCCACGGCCGTGGGCAGGACAGAGTCACCCACTGCCTGCACGTTTATGGACCCTGAGCTCGGAACGGCTGTTACATTTTTAAGCGGTGCTATTTTAAATGGTTATGTAAGTCCCACATAATATCCTGGTTTCGCCTCCTGGCTGGTGCAGCTTTGGTTCAATAACTCGTCTTTTGAGTGGAAGCTGGCGGACCCTGGATACCTTCCACTGGCTTCACTGCCTCAGCCGGCCCTCACGCCGAGGAGCAGCCCCCTGTGCAGAAGGGGAAGAGGGTGCTGCCTCCCCCCCACCCCACCCCGAAGTCAGGTCAAGGCGTAAGCAGGTCAGGGTCTGTGCCTCAGTCCCCGTCCTTGCCCTCTCTACCTGGTCCCCCATGCAGGACGCTAGCCAATCCACGGTCATGAGCACTGCGGCAGATGTGGCAGGGGAAGATGGTTCCAAAAGCTTCGAACACGTTTGGAAGGAAAAGATGGCTGTGAAGACTTATGGGTTGATTTTTCACCACTCTGCTCGTAAATGCTGAAACCTGATGCTTCTTCCCAGTCTGCGTCATGACCATAGGGTGCAGGGGTGGATGGCCCGCGAGTGGGACAGACACAGCAGTGAGTTGGGGTCTGATCTCACCCCCAGGGTCAGCCCGGTCCTCTCCCACTTCACTGGGCTCATCTGGCTGAGTAGGGCGCCACCTTAGACTCTGGCTAAGGACCCGAGCTCTGGCTAAGGACTCTGGCTGGGACCGAGCTCACCCAGTAGACATCTTCCTGGCCACTGCAGAGCTAACATTTCCAGGGCTCGGTCTGTGGGAGACCCGGGCTACTGTGGGCACCCTAAGGACACGTTGCTTCTTGACATCCATTCAGACGCCAGGCTTGGAGTCCATCCTGAGCAGCTGGCAGCAGTGTGGCAGATCCACCCTCTGGAACTATGTTTGAAAGGCTATGCGGACTGACACATGACCGCAGGGGCCACGTCTGGAAGAGTCTTTCACCTGCAACAGCAGCTCAGCTTCCTTTCCAAGAGGATGAGAGAGAGAGAGAGAGAGAGAGAGAGAGAGAGAGAGAGAGAGAGAAGAAGAAGAAGAAGAAGAAGCAGCAGCAGCAGCACAGGGGGCTGACCGGAAGATCCTGGTTCTTCAGGATGTAGGTGCGACTATCTTAGGTGTGAGCCTCTGTCCTTGGTGACTGACGCGGAGGCTGCATGTATCCTGGGAAGCTTGGCCAGATTCCGCGCCCCCTTTACCAACAGAGGGCACACTCTCTAACAGGCCGGAAGGCTCCCCCAAAAGAGGGGCATGCCACCTTCAGAACTCAAAGAGGCCCACAGGGTGCTGGGCTGCCTTTCCAGTTGTGGGAAGGGCCGTGTCTAAGGGCTTCTCCTTCTTTTCATTACAGACCCTCGGCAGGGCCCACACCGTGGGCCCGAGACATTTCGCTGAGGTTGCATGCAGGTCCTTGGGTTTTTGACTGGGGTCATAGCTCATCCTTCAGCATGGGGGTGGAGGAGTCCTCTGGCGTCACGGCGACACATGGAGCTGCCAACCACCAAGTCCGAGGCTGGATACTAGTGGCCACTGGGTGAGAGACTGTCTCAGAACCCCCCAGGGGCAGTGCGACCCTGCCCTCCAGGCTGCTGAGTGGCGGTCTCAGTAGTCTCTGGGAGCAGGCTAAGTCTAGAGTCATTGGTATTTCTTCCTCACGGGGCAGGACACTGACAATGGAAGGGACTCATGGTGGCAGTGGGCTCCCATGGGTGGGTCCGAGTGTCTATCCTGATGAATCCACTCTAACATCCATCAAGCTTCCCATGCCCTTGGGTGTCTTCCTCTGCAGACTGTCGGGGCAGGTCCGACTCACCTCGATTCAGGGGAGGCCCCTGCACCATGTGCTTTGGGGACCCACGCACGTCGGATCCTCTCCAAATGTCTCCGGCCGACAGTGGAATGATGGCTCTGTGCTTGGTGGGCCCCGCCTTGATCAACGCAGACGGATGCAACTTCGTGTCCCTGGCACCAGGATAGATAGCCTTGTCTGCCCTGAGGCTCCAGGTGTGTCTGCAACCACTTCCGGGGTCGCCCTGGGCACGATGCCTGGTGCTCAGTGGGAATGAAGTCCGGTGACCGGTCTGAAGCATTCAGGGACGTGCCGGTGAGCGACAGGTCCCACAGGCCACAGGCAGGGCTCCGGCAAACCTGGGGCCGATCCGGCCTGCCAGGAAGGAACGCGCTTGTTCGGCGCACGCTTCGGGAGTGACTGCTGTGAAGGAGCCCTGAACAAGCATGGCCAGTGAGACGGGGCTGGCTTCCTGGAGCCAGGGCCTGGGGGACCTGGACGACCACCATGCCAGGGGTGACGATGGGACATGGTGGCGAGACAAAGGCAACCCGGGGCGTGCTGTGTGCCGCCTTGGGGAGGGGAGGCCTCTGACGGATGCCACCTGGCTGCTCTGGAAGGGGCCCTGGTGGAGCAGTGGCCAAACTCCCAGGTGCTCCCCAAACAACTGGTGGTTCCAAGCCACTGAAGAGGAAGTTGCCCCGGGCGCGCGCCCTCAGAGTCAGGAAGGACAGCAGGCAGCGCTGGCTACTCTGCGCTCTCCCTTGTTGGGCCAGCTCCTGCCACTGGGCCCTCCTAGGCTCTGTGCTGTTCAGTGCCTACCCCACCTAGTGTTCTGAGCTGTCATGGTGCCACGTGCACAGCCTGGCAAGGCTCCTCTAGCCCGGGCCTTCGTCATGCCGCCTGCTGGCTGACTGAGAGGACTGAGGAAGATGCTGGTAGAGGAGGTGGTTGGATGGTGAGTTCCTGTTGGCAGGGCTCACCGTGACAGCAAAAACGTGGTGCTGTGACGAGGGCACGGGTGTGTGTGCGCGCATCAGCTTCATTCTGGTTGACAGACCCTTGAGGGTAGGGCGGGAACTTCATGTTGACATCCCTCACAGGGGGCCGAGGCATTACAAGGTGGGTGGTGGTTGGGGGGTGGGGGAGACATGCTTCCACGAGCGGGTATCCAGCCACCCTGCACGTGTCAGGGGAGAACGCCCTTCCACAGGGTCTCAAGCGGCTGACTTTCAGGATGAGTGCTCCAGGGACCTCTGGGTGGATTCGAATCTGCAAGCTCCGGGTTGGCAGCCGAGCGCACCAGCCATCTGCACGCCCTTCCTCCTGGCAAAGAGGAGACGCTGTGCAAAAACCCCAATGTTTGTTACGGGACTTGCAAGGTGGAGAGGGCGTTTCCTCTGCTCACTCTTTCTCCCCACTCAATAAACAGGAGCTTTTCAGTTTAAGGAAAAGAACACAAACATGAAGCATTCTCTTTTTTTAAAGAGAGAGTAAGCCAGCCCCAAATGGGGGCTGGTGCGGGGGTTTCGGAGGACCCTCTGTCACCAGTGGCTTCTCCAAACACGAGGGGACATTGGTCCAAAGTTAGCAAAGTGTAGAACGCTTTCCCTAAAGCGCTGAAGGAAACTTTCTTTAAAGAAATCTCTCAACACGAAGGCCTGGCAGGGATGTGGACAGATGCGGCCGGAAGATCACCAAGCTAAAGCGCAGCACCTGGTCTCGGGGGGCGGGGGGAGCTCTGGGGGCCTGTGGAACAACATGACGTGGTGGACAGGGGAACCACAGTCGGCGCTTTCTCGGAGCGTCCTCGGCAGGGCGAGGGTGCGGACCATAGGGGCATGCTTCCAAAGTGCAGCGTGTAAGAGAAGAGATGGAAACCACCCACGGGCTCTGACGGCGCTACGGACACAGCTTTCCAGACATGGACTTGATTTACACAAGCCCTCACGTGACCATGTGATTTTCTCCACAAGACACGGACGAGCACGCTGCCTGGGCCAAGCCCTCGGTAAGGAGTTGCAGGAGGGACTGCAGCCCGATGTGGTTTCTGTGGAGGGGCCAGAGCAGGACGTAGGTTGAGGGCACACGGGCTCAATCTGGACAGCTCAAAACGGAGTTTTAAGGCGTGCGCGTGCACATGCACATACACAAACACACATGCTATTGGCATGGACAGCAGGCCTAGGTTTGGGGACAAAGGATTTCATTTTCTCACCAAGCCTAAAAACTTCCAAACCGCTGTGCGCCGAAGCTGGATGCGGTTCACAGCCTCTGTGTGTAATCTGCAGGGGAGGCGCCCGCCCCGCAGACGGCTCACGGCCTCGGCAAAGTTTAATCTCAGAAGCAATTGGGCCGCGGTGGCCTTGCTGCAGATGAACGCCTCAGTCTGTCAGAGGCGCCTCTCAGGCAATTTGTCAGCGGCCTGGGCAGCGCGGCCCTAGCTGTGGGGCGCTGGCAGGGTGGACTGTGGGCTTTGTGGTGGTGGTGGTGGGGGGGGGGGGCGATGGAAATCAGGGGGCTGTCTGAGCGTGTGCGTGGCTGCAGAGCACTGGGCATCTGCAGCTGACCCCTGAAGGCCCTTGTCAGTAAAAGTCTGAGGGCTGTGCCCAGGACTCCCTGTCATGGATCCGCTGAGTCAGTTCGGCCCCTGCGGCTTTCTGAGACGGCAGCTTCTGTACGGGAGTAGAAGGCCTGGTCTTGCCCCCCTTGGAGCTGCAGGTGGTTTCAAACTGCTGACCTTGCCGAGAGCAGCCCAGTGGTCAGCACCCCGCCTCCAGGGCTCCTCTACAGCTGGGAAGTGCTCAGTGCTGGGAGGCCGAAGAGCCCTGCAGTCGGAATGGATGCAATGACAATGGGTTTGGGCTGAGGGTTTGAAGGAGGGACACAGTCATAATGCGACCCAGGCAAAGCCTACGAACCAGGTGGTGGCTGGAGGGGGCACAAGGTGTCCCTCTTTGGTTCTGAGGGCCATGGGGCCACCACCCAGGAGGGAGGCCGGAAACCCAAGCACATGGAGACCACAAGCCCATGTTGGGATGTGTGTGCTGGTGGGCTTGGTGGGCAGGGCGCCCCCTGCAGGTGAAGACGGGGAACCCGGAGGCTGGGGTGGGCTGTGGTGGTGGTGGGCGGTGTGTGGGGTCCTGGCAGGCTCAAGTGGGCTAGAGCCGGGACCACTGGGGAGCAGCCGCGAGGGGTCCAGGGGCAGAGGTGCCGTCTGCGAGGGTCACACTGCTGATAGAGCGGCTGCTTCTACTCTGCCGGGGTGTGGAAAGGACCAACAATGGGTGAACCAACCCCAGGTTCCTGACTGCGATGTGCACCTTTCTTGTGGGACTACAAAAAGCATGGTAAGTGCTCCCCCAGGAGGGGCGGGGACAGGGCGGTGCTCAGAGGCAGCCCTGGCGGGTCCAGACCCCACCCGGCATCGGGGCATCTGTAGTCCTTCGAGGTCACTGAGCAGACCTCGCCAGACACTCCCTGCTGCCGGGTCTGACGGGCCAGGCCTGCCCCTGCGTGGGAACAGAGAGCCCTGAGCGTCTCAAGGTCCAGCCCAAGGAGCAATCGCGATCCCCCTACCAGGGCTCTTTGGACACTGGACAGAGTCTGGCAAACTCAGTCGAACCCCTCATGGAAGTCGTCAGAGTCTCCTCAGCTGTGAAGGATGGAGGTGTGTGTGTGTGTGTGTTCTACCCCCCATGAGAAGGACCGTCATTTACATGTGGTGGGGGTGGGGAGCCGATTCTGACTCAGGGTGGTCACCGTATACAGGGCAGAATGGCACCTACTGCGCTGGGGCTGTGGGTTCGAGAGGAGATCAAGCCTGACTGCTGACAATGCCTCGGGTGTGTACAAACTGCCCATCTTGCGACAGGCCAACCAGCACTGCACTAGCTGACCCACACAATAATGTCTGTGGTTTTTTTCATGCCAATCCAGACTCCTTTCCCCTCCACCCCACCCCCCCACCCCCCATCCAATACGGGGGTTTCTAGACCATCACCTTCACAAGTCTCTCCCTTGCAGGGCAGGGCACTGTGTAGGTTTGAACCGCTGACTTTCGGTGAACAGCCCAGTGCTCAGTGTGGTGCCGCTGGGGCTCATTACTTTCACGTAGCGTCCCAGACAATCACTGTAAACCCCTGAACAGCCGAGGGCAATACAAGCCAAGGCTGGAACCTTGGTCATGATGCCCCCCACTGGTGACGTGGAGCCTGGGGGTCGGGCTTATGCTCACACTGGTGTGAATCGACCTCTCCGAGCCATGCAGACAGGTGGCGTCACCACGTCTCCCTGTCTCACCTGACTCGCTTTCCTGGAACCGTCTGGCTGGGCACCTCAGGCATGCACCACCCCGGGTCAAAAATCAAAACGGAAGAGAGAGCCTGGAGTCCTCAGTCTCGGTTTCTCTGCCCGGTGTCTAGTGCTGTTGGTAACAGAGTGCCATTTTGCGGTGAGACGTCCATGCTGCGCAAGACTGTGAGGTACACCACACCAGAGGGGCTCTCGGGGATGTCAGGTGTGTGTGTGGAGGGGGCATGAGGCTGCACCCCTCCCCACTTCCCCTGGAAGTGCACCCAACTTGGTAGGTAGCCCCTTGGACCCTCCGGAACTCAGGACCTAATGAACTTGGAGACAAAACTCCCAATTCTGTGTGCAGGTGAAACACTGAACAGAACAGATCCGGGGGAGCCACTGCCGGCTCTCTCTCCCAGAAATAAACAGGTTTCTATTCAATTAACCAAGAGCAAAGATGCTTCCATAGTACGTTCTTTTCTGTGGGAAAGACTCCTGCGTGCAAACAAACCTTCGGCGCACAACCTAACAGGGGAAGACATCGAATCCAACACCTGTCTGGTCAACACCCACAGCCACCGCCGACGGGTAAAGTGTTACCAATGAGTTAAGATCATCTCCTGGTGCGTTACTGCAAATTCCATCCTGGTCACCGAGCGCGTGTGCAAAAACTACACTTTAATGCCAGGGCTGACACCTTCTGCCAGGTCATAACCTACAAGGGCCGCCAGTCAGTCTGAAGACTCCCAGCTGACGATGGAGGCCAGCAGCTTCAGCCTTTAGAGTGGTGATGGTCCAGGTCTCCCTCCAGAAGCTCACAATGGCCAACAAGACATAGCTGTGGATGCAACGTGACTACTTTGTGTGCCCAGCTCCCATGACCAAGGGCAAGCTCCTTCACAACTGGCTGGAGGTAAGTGTGCAGCCCAGGATGGTGCGGGGCTTGGCCTGTTTCCTGCTGGTGCACACAGGGCTGCCGTGGGTCAGAGCCCACCTGCGGGCCCTAGACGAGGATGACATAAGGTTGCCGGGGAGTCCGCCCTCACAGCACTGTAGTTAAGAGCCCCGCTGCTACGCTCTCTGGAAGGCCCTCGGTTTGAACCCACCAGCAGCTTTGGGACCTCCTTGGCCGATTAAGGTAGCTGGTCACTCTCCCTGAACGATGTGTGTCGTGTGAGAAAAGTCACATCAAGTCCTTTTGCTATCTAACGTTGCGTTCTCGTGCTAAGCACGCTGCCCCCTAGTGGGAGAGCTCACCACAAGGAGGTAGTTGGTTCAATCCCGCCAATCCCGCCGTGCGAGAAAAATGAGGCTGCCTTGCCTGTAGGTGGGAATCGATCCCGTGGCGATGGGCTTGATTTCACGGGGTTCGAGCGAAGCACGGCTGCCACTGGTTCACCCTGTGCTTCTGGGCGTGCCTGTGCCTTGTCTTGCGGTGGGGGAGAGGCTCAGCTGAGTTGCCTTGACTCTGCCCTGACCTGTGCCACCCTCACCGTGGGGCAGTGCATATTCCACTGACAGTCTTGTTCTGAGTGCGATGTCCTTTTCTAGGGATGGACTGGTCCTGACCGCGTGTCTTGCCAGCCTCTCTTCTAAGGAACATTCTGGCTGTACTGCTTCCTGGCCGTCTCTGCCCACCTTCACGTGCCGAAGAGGCGATTGGAAATACCACGGCTGGGGGCAGGCGCGCTTCCAAGTGACATCTTTGCTTTGGAACGGTAGCGAGACTTCTTCGACCAGGATAATGATCTCACGTCAGCCTCACAACCAGGAGGCAGCTCCTCCTCGGCGTTCCGTTGTCAGATGAGAAAACTGGGGTCTGGCCACTCTAGAAACGCCCCAGGGGCCCTCAGCCAGTCAGGAGCAGGCAGGTCGGGGCTCTGGTCCTGACTCGAGAGTCCAAACCTCTAACCCCACCACTGTAAGCACTTCCAAGTGGCCCCAGTAGGTGATGCGCTGGCAGGGTTGTGAAGGAAGTCTGCAGCCTGGCTTGGGACCAGACGGACACAGGCAGTGGTGCTGCAGGCTCGGCCTCGAGGGTTACTATGACCTTGGACAAGCTGTCTCCAAAGACAGGGCTGCGGCGGATGCCAGGGGCACAGCCAGGCCACACCTCCCGCCATCCGGCTTCAGCCACAGTCACATTCTTGGGGGGCCTGGGTGTCTCCCCCAGGACAGGAAGCCGGCGGCGTCTCTCCCTGGTCTGCCGGCAGCAGGGCAGCTAAAAGCCAGGACTATAGACTGTATCCACATAGCGATTTGTTACTGTGGAAAACCATCTGTTTCTCGCTATTACAATCCTCAGAGGGCAAATTATAGCTCGCGTTCAACATAAAACATCAATTTAAACCATCAACTATTCATAATTTCAATTCTTTATTGGAAACCAAGGACATAAATGTCAGGGAATAAAGCAATATTTCTTTTATTAACTGTTCCATTCATCTGGCTATTAAATAAAACCAGGGCCCCAATAAATGGCAGGAGCCCTTTCCCGACAGCCCCGCCACACTGCTCTATAATTCTCAGATGTTTTAAAACAACAGAGACGGCATTCTCTGAAAAGTTTAAAACTTTAATATATAATAAAATTAAGATTAATGTGGTCTTAATACCTTGCAAAATGGTTTGCAAGTGCCCTCGCGGGCCAACCGACATCTTCTCGCACTGTTTCCTGCTGACGGACGAGGTGCTGGCTTTCTGGCCAGGCTCAACAATGGTCATTGCCCCCAGCATCCTTTGCCCATGTCCAGGTAACCCTGACTCGGGCCAGCTTGGCCTCCCCATTAGCCAGGGCCACGTGTGTCCCTTTTTGGGGAGTGCAGCACAGGGAGGGGTCCAGGGGCCCTGGAAGCCTGGTCAGGAAGGACCCTCGCCAAACAGCCCTTTAACAACAGTGGAGTGAGGTGCAGGGTGTGCCCGTTGCACCCTGCCCTCTGCACTCGAAAGGACCCAGCCTGTGGCAGGGAGGCGAGTGTTTGTGGTGTGCACATGTGTGAGAGCCGTCTGGACGCAGGCCTGCGGGGCTGGCCCATTTACAGCGGAGGGTGACCCACCCACTCGTCCATCCAGGAGAGGCACACCCAAGTCTCTCCTGATAGATCAGCACACATCAGATCTGGCTGGGGCTCATCCCCCAGCTATTGGCTCAGAGACACCGCAGTGTTTGTCGGGTCAAGGAGTGGCAGCTCCGGGCCGGTGTTAGCGGCAATGTAGGTAAAGGGACACTTCACCCGTCAGCAGGATCCGCACAGCCCTGCACAGACACGCTCGCACACCCTCACTGACTGTGATTCCAGGTCATCCCGGAAAACACAGGAAACAAGAGCTGCTTTCCCCCCTCGGGCCAAGGTGACCAATCTCACTGGTTTGCAGGAGGGCTTAGACCCGGGACGTGAGTGTCTCTGGACAAAGGCTTCTCGAGTTTCCAGGGCACTCACCATCTAAGTGCCAGCTAGAACGCTAGAAATGGTAGTTTTAATAAGCGCCCGCCTGTAAACAGTGGCTGGGAGTGTCCTCAGTCAGTGACCCACCGGCTGTCTCCTGTATCACCCCCGACTCCAGACTGACCATTCATGTACTCCCTGGTCACCAAATGTCCCCCATGCTGTGACACATGGAGTTAGCTCAGGCAGAGGGCCCAAGGGTGAAACAGATTTTTGCCTTCATGGCACTCACATCCTAATGGGGGAGGGTCAGCAAGCGATGTATAACGTGTTCAGAGAGGACTGTGCCCTAGAGGTATACGAGGGGGACCCCCCTTCTCCCAAAACAAAACCTGGAAAAAGCTCCACTGGGCAGAACTTTCACAGTACGCATTTTTACCCACTAGGCAAACTTTGAGCTACTTGCTCTTAGTGAACCCAGTGGCATCACATGGGAAAGTTCTCTTGGGATACAGTGAATTTTTTTGTGAGATCAGTTTCGCTCAAACCTCGTGTTTGTGTGTGTGTGTGTGTGTGTGTGTGTGTGCAGGCAAATTTAAGGGAACGGTATATGGCTGTGTGAAATTGTGTTCCCTGCTCAGGGATAGGGGTATGGGAAGCGGGGTGGGGAATGCAACAGAAACTGTTGTGACGTTGAACACAGCTTACAAGGACAGCACTATGGGTAAAACTCAAGTGTACAAGTCGTTTTCTCATTTTAAAAAAGGTGAAATACTGATTGGTGACAAACCTCATTCTGGACGTCCGTCAACTTCCTCAACAGGTAAAAAAAAATGTACTGCATTTGGAGTTTATTCCACCAGGTCAGATTGCTAACCATGCTTTATATTTAGAGGTTCTGAAAAGACTGTGTAATAGTGTGTGACAAAAAAGACCTGATTTGTGGCAGATGGGGGACTCATTTTGCTACCACGACAGTGTAGGTGCTCATGCAGCCATCTCAGTGCCCCGGCTTTTAGCAAAAAGCAACATGCCTTTCCTGCCCCGGGCACCTTATTCACCTGACCTTGCTCTGTGCGACTTCTTTTTGTTTCCAAGAAGGAAGGGGGGCATGAAAGGACAGCAATTTGATGACAGAGATGAGGTGAAGGAAAAAGGGAGGTGCTGTCAGCATGCAGGAGGATGAGTTTGAGCAAAGTTCCCAAGAGTGCAGTCGCAGAGTTGACAAATGCATTGAGTGTCATGGAGAGTGCTTTGAAGGTGATAAGGTTGCCTTATAAAAAATTCTTAACTGGGGCCCACAGGCTTGGCGGTTCAAATCCAGCACTGGCTCTCCAGGAGCAAGGCTGGGCCTCTACTCTCACCAGGGGGCAATGATGCCCACAAAAAAAAATTCTTAAGTCGTTTTGAAAAAGTAATTCCAGGTTTGTTTGTTTTTTAAGGGGGATAAAGAGGACAGGGGTGATGTGTGTGCTGTGTGCTGCGTGCTGTGAGAGCACTTCCGGAGCTCCCAGAGACACGTGGCTGTTCGGGCACTGCCCTCCGAATCAGAAAGCCCCATCAGGAGAGGCCAGACGCTGAAGAGGGGACACTCCCCAAGGGGGTTGGCCCGGACGCTGCAGGAGGGGCTCCGGGTGGGAGTGAGGGGGGTGGGGGATGGCGGCGGGAGGTGGGACTGGAGGGGGCGCGACGGCACCCACAACAAGCAACAACCTGAGCCATAGCCCGCAATGGCTGGGTTACAAGTCGGGTGCTAAGCTCAAGGTCCGCAGTTTGAAACTACCAGCTGCACCATGGGAAAAGGGACCGACGGCCTTGGAAGTCCAGAGGCGCTGTTCTGACCTGACCGGAAGCCACACGGCTCCTGTGAGTCTGGTTTGAGCCCTGCGTGTCAGGGCGGCACTGGGAGCCCAGAGGAAGAGAGAGAAGACCATGCAGGGGTGCTGTCAGTCCTGGCACCTGGGACTGACTCGGCCCTGGCTTGGCACCATCACGTTGTGCACCAGCTGGGGAACAGGCCACATGAGGAAGGAACTCTTTCCCTGTCCCATCGTGGTCCCAGGGAGGGAGCGTGACTGCGTGACTGCGCATGGCAGCCCTCTCCATACTCACCACACTAAGCACACCTCCACCACCCTGCACCTCTACCTGCCTTCTGCAATGACCTCGGGGTCGCTGCTCACCCAGCAATATGCTGGAGGGGACCCTGCTGCCCCCACTCCAGCACCTACCCTGGGCCTGCCTGCCACCAGCTCTAAGCACATTTCTTGAATCAACACAGGAACCAAGTAGCAAGAAACCTGAGCCCAGGGACGGGGCATCGTGCCCAAGCCCAGCCTTATTAAGGGCAGCTGGAGGACAACCCACGCGCTCGTATTTAGAGCTAGCTACTTTTCGGTGACAATTCTACTTAGCAAGACCCACTATTTGGTTTGTGATTGTGTACTGATTGATTGTACCGTCTCCTTAGTTAGAGTTCAAGCTCTCATAATGTCGTCGCTTTTCCCTTTAATGCTGTTTTCATTAGGTTGGGCTTTTGTCCAACATTATAACTCTTCAACATGGAGGGATTCCTACCAGGCTCCCCCTTGGATGTGGTGGCCTTGCTCAGGAGAAAGTATGCCGGGGGCTCCTGACTGCCCAACCAGCCCTTCCTGAGTCCCTGCCCCCATGGGCCCCAGGGCCTGCTGTCCTGCCTCATAGGCTGGGCAGGCTGGTGTCTTTTTACTCATGCCCTGAAACATCTCTTAAGGAGTAAATACAGTCCAGTGAGAGCATCTATCTGCACAGCTTGTCCAGAAGTCACGCCCACCCCCCTCCTATTAATAGGGCATTCACAGCTCCACGGGAGCAAGGCAGAAATCAGGGTGGCTTTGGGTGGCCACTCGGCAGCCCAGTGATCACTGTCCAGCAAAGTCCTGAGCCTGCCGACCCACAGGTCTTCACGGAGCACCAATTACACCTCAGGTTCTGTCCCAGAAGTTGGGGACACCACTGTGACATGGCCCTACAGAGCTCCCGGGAGTCTAACAGCCTGGTACAGGGAGACAGCTTGGAAAGGAGGGAAATAAGCCAAGTTACACCGGATAGTAACGGGAAAAGGCCCTTGAATCCAGGGCCGGCTGTGGCATTCCCGTGCATGTTGGGTAGAGGAAGCCCAGTACCGCTGGGCAGGAAGGGACCCCACTCAGTGCGTTCAAGGACTGCTGTCTGGACGGGAGTGCCCGTGGCCCAACCTTGGCTGGGGTGGGGAGGGGGGCACCGCGGGGAGAGTGCTGAGGGGCGGCTGAGGGGCTCCAGTCCCTCGGGGCTGAGGCAAATGGCGTGCTCAGGAGGCAGGGCTGGCTGGTGGTCTAAATGTAGGGAGGGAGGCTGGGAGGGAGAGGAGGGGGCCTCACACCTGGGTTTTAGAGCAGCTGTCTGGCCTGACTTCCTGAGATGAAGGGGTGATAGGGAACAGGGGGAGGGGGAGGAGGAGAGAATGTGTGTCGCACATTTGTCAAGTGGCGTCTCTCCTCTGTTGAGCTGTGAGTTCAGTGGAGCTCGGAGAGCTGGGTGGGTAATACGACATCATACCTCTAAGGATGTTTTTTCAATTAAAGCCCATGAAATGGACGAACAGGATCGAGGGGCAGAGATGAAGGCAGGACAGAGTAGGGGGGCCCCAAAACATATGGCCACCCCACATTCGAGGTTGAGCGGGGGGGGGGGGGTAGATCCAGCACACGGGGACTGTTGAGGCGGGGTACGCCGGAGCCTCTGCTGCCCCGGGATTGAGGTGGGTGGGGGGGGGGTGGACATGAAGAAAGAATACTAATAATAATGAGAGAAGGCTCCTCTGGCTGCTCCTCCCCCCGCACTCTTGTGCACAACCATGCTCAAAGGACAAGGCGACGCGGGAGGGGGCCATGGAGAGCAGGCGGGCAGGCGCTTCCTCAAGTAACTGGGCCGGCCATCGTCACTGGCGGTGCCCCCAAAGAAACGAGGGGCCCAGCGTGAGCAGATGCCGTGAGCGAGACACCAAGGTGGCAATAGCGGAACTGCCCACGGGTGGGAGAATGGGGAGCACACCATGGACTCCCCCACAGCGCCTCGAGTCTGTGCAAACCGCCCGGGACCTGGAAGGGACTGGGGGACGTGCACACCGAGTGCAATCAGTCACTCGCGAAGGGGCGAGCGTTCTACGAGACCTCTGTTACGGGAAGCAACAGCATCTTCACACTTAAAGACGGATGTTTACCAGGGCTGAGGGGGGAAGTCACAGAATAAAGGGGAGACAGGTGTAACTTGCGTGAAGGGGGAGACACTATCCTCCCAGAGGGGTGAGCCCTTGAGAGGTGTGGTAAGTTGCTGAAAACAAAGATGATGATTTGCTCTGTTCAACCCTCACCTAACTCACAAAAGAACGTTACAAAGAGATTTTTTAAAAAAGTATTTCATTGTGAAATGCTTCCTTCTTGGCCCCTGGAGCAGGAGACTTTTCCTTTCCTTTTCCTTGGAAATAATGGTTCTTCGAAGAATAGCCTCAGCCTAACCAAACCACGTTCGCAGCCGCAACAAAGATGAGAAGACGGGCATGATGGCAGGGGGAGAGCTGGGAGAGAACCCCACAGTGCCCGGGACTCGCAGGGAAGAGGTGAGGCTTTGCTCGGGATGAGAAGAGGCTACTTGACAGTTGATATCCCTGGGAGTGGAGAGAGCCAAAGAGAGAGAGAGAGACACACACACACACACACACCGCAGAAAAGCAAAAGGAGGTAAAATTCTCCATCCTGTGTCCCTTGAAAGAGAGGAAACCACCCTCGGGTAATTCTTGTTCCCCCGGAACTGGGTGGGAGCAGGGCCACGGTACACACAGAAACACGTACTTTTTACACCTCCGCTTTAATGAGACGCGCGAGGGAGATTAACTGATGCAAATTTAGAGGTTTTCAATATGCAAATGATGCCACCGTTTGTAAATGCCAAACTGCTGCCACTTTCACACCAGTCATCAGGTCCTTAATGGCAGTTCCAGAAAGGAGGGTAGAGCGGAGGGAAGGCTGGTGGCAGCCACATGCCCACCCTTGCAGCTGTCTCCCAAGCCCTCGGGCCACCACTTCTGTAACTTTCAGCTTTTCGGGGGAAATTCACTTGAAAACGCCTGCTCCTGGCTGTGCTTTTCAGTAAGATTTGCTTGTGCATGTTTTCGGTTCACGTTCCCCATCTCTCAAAGGACAGACTGCGGTTCTGTTTTATTCAGGGGATTCAAAAGAACCCTGCACCGGGGGTTGGGCAGTAGTCAGACCCCGACACTTCACACCGTATACACAAAACTGCTGTCAGACCACAGAAAGCAACTACTACAAAAGAAACGCGAGGGCTATTGGACAATATAATTCATCCCGAAGATAATTAATCTATCTATCTATATATATATATCATATACATAAGCCACTGCAGGAGTGTATTAGCAGGATACTGCCAGAAATCCACGTCAGATATTAAGAGGATGAGGGTTATTATGGCTGGTATCAGATAGATCTTGGCTAAACACAGAAACTACCAGAAAGCTGTTTACCTGTGTTTAATTGACTATGCAAAGACATTCAATTGTGTGGATCAAGTTTTGGATAACCTTGTGAAGAGCTGGACTTTGAAAACAGTTCGGCCTGAGACAGAGCCTGGGCAAACCACAGGGCGGTCATTGGAACAGAGCAAGGCGACACTGCAGGCTTTACAATCAGAAAGCGGTGTGCAAAGTTGTCCTCTCTGACCATGCTTACCCAACCCGCATGCGGGACAAACACGGCATGCACGAAGCTGGACTGACGGAGAACACGCCCCCAGAACTGCAAGGAGGCTCGTCAACAATGCACAAGGTGCAGGTGACGCAACCGTGCCTGCTGACACGCCAGAGGGCTTGAAGCCCTTGCTGGAGAAGATCAAGAGTACAGCCTTCAATATGGACTGTACCTCAACACACAGAAAACAAAAGGCCTCAGCGAAACCAGGTGGCAGCGTCATGGTCAAGGGAGACCAGACTGCAGTTGCCAAGAGCTTCTTTCTCTTGGATCCATGGTCCATCCTGCCCTGGTCAGGAAATCAAATCGGCAGAAGGCCCTGTGGACGTGTTGACGTCAAAAAGCAGAGATGTCACTTTGAAGACTAAGGTGCGCCTCCCCCACGCTGGATATTGTCCATGGCCCCAAAGCTTGTGGAAGCTCAAGAGCAAGAAGGGCGGCTGAAAAGAACTGAGGCATTTCAGCTAAGGTGCTGCTGGCAATCAAATATACCGCGGACTGCCAGAAGAAAACAGTGTGAAGAAGGGCAGCAAAAAAAGGTGAAGGCAGCGAGGCTCTCCCTCTGTACTTGTGACAGGGGTTAGGAGGGGACGGTCCCTGGAGAAGGACATTGATGCTTGGTCAAATGGAGGCCCAGAGAAGAAAGAGGAAGGTCGAACGTGAGAGGGACTGTGGGCTCAGACGTCACTGCTGCAGGAGGGTGCAGGGCTGGGCGGTGCTTCTCAAACAGACCGTGCCCGCCCCGCCGGTGGTCACCAGCCACCGAGTATTACTCAGTCATGATCCAGGACAGAGGATCCCCTCGGGACCAGTGCTGAGAGTGGTGATCCCGGGAGGGTAGAGGGAAGGTGGGGTCGAAAGGGGGAACCGATGACAAGAATTTACAAATAGCCTCCGCCCTGGGGGACAGGCAACAGAAAAGTGGATGAAGGGAGACATCAGACATGACAAAATAATAATAATTGATAGATTATCAAGAGATCATGAAGGAGGGGGGAATAGGAAGGAAGGAGGAAAAAGAGAAGCTGATCGCAAGGGCTTGAGTAGAAAGTAAATGTTTTGAGAATGAAGAGTACAAATATGCTTGACACTGTGGATGGAAGGATAGATTGTGCTAAGCATTGTACGAGCCCCCAATAACATCATTAAAAGAAAGAGATCACATCTGAACACATGCGACAACATGGATGAACCTTGAAAACATGATATGGAACCAAATGAGTCGGTCACAAAGAGTCAAAGACGGCAGGATCTCACTTGACTTCACGTGACACAGGCAACCGATCTGTGGTAGAGGGAGGGGCCACAGGAGTCTGAGCACGGGGACAAGGGAGTTTCTGTCACTGGGTAGCAGAATCTTTTAGAAAAGCCCAGTTGTAATGGCTGCAAAACATGATGAATCTACCCAAAGCCACTGAATTACACATGTAAAAATGTCTCTAGCACGCTTGAATGCACACACACTCATACAACACAGGTAGCCTTAAAAAGGCCCTGGGGAAAAAAATGCCATGATCTTTTCCTTCCGCTTTCCCGTAAGCTTTCTGAAAACACCTTGCGAATGTTGCATTTTACCAGAATTATATAAGGGGGTGGGGGGTTTCAAGTAGTTCTTGGGGAAAGGGTACGGAAAGATCACAGATATTCCCCACACATTTTTTGAAGGCCCGGGTATAGGTGTTTTACTACAGCTACAAAAACAACAAAAAACACATATAAATACCCTCTCTGCCCCCTGCCAAAAGAAGCAAGCAAGCAAGCAACCGTCAAGGAGAATAAGCACAGGAGGACAGAGGACCGCTCACACAGGAGCTACTCCTGGGGACGGAGTGTTCAACGAGATGGCCTGTCTCGCTTGGGACACAGGCCCGGGAGGCGGTGGGCACAGGACAGCCGTGCATTCTTATGCCAAACCAGCAGTGGTCGCAGCAAGCAAACACGTGTTGACCCCTCAGGGTCGATCCTACCCCAGGGACCAAGAACGTGCAGTTGCCTGGAGCCAACTGCTGTGGTACCTCCTCCCTCCCCAGTGGATAGTCCGGGACTAATCCTGTCCTTCACCCAATGACCTTGATGGGTAGCCGATGACACACACTGTCAGAAAGGGGTTAAGTGCTACAAAAAAGGCATGAGGGGTGAAGGGACCCAGGAGAATGGAGGGGTGGGGGTATGACTCTAAACAGGGTGATCACCAGGTGTGGGACCGGCCTGTGCAAGGGTCCTGAGGCACAGGGCAAGAAAGCAGGGGGCTAGGGCTGGACTGGATGGCTGGGGGCTAGGGGGCAGTAAGAGGACCTGGGAGGAGGTCAGAGTCGCCTCAGCAGGGTTCAGAGGCTTGACAGGATCCGGCGGGTTCTCCCTGGGTAGCACTTGGGCTGTAGTGTAGACCACTGACCCAGGCAGCGAGGTGGCAGAAAGGCCTGCACTCCCGGTGTATGCTGGGAGAAGAGTCAGCAGGACTTCCCAGCCGACTGGAGACAATGAGGGCCAAGGATGGAAGAGGCTCGTGGCCCCGAGGAGAGGGGCATGGGCAGTGGAGGCACAGTTTATCACAGTGAGAAGCTGGAGGCCACGCTGATGTCTCTCGGGAGAGGACCGGGCAGTGTTGTCGCTCTGCTGAGGAAGCTCTGGAGGAAGAGTGGACCATCCTGGAATGAGCAAGGGGGGCTGGGCATCCTGTCCTAACCCAGACCACCGGGGTCCGAGACGCATCACTAAGTGAAAAGGGCCCGGCAGAGAACAAAGGAGCAGGGAGAGGGGAGAAGGAGAGGAGAGAGGGCCTTCAGGAAGTTTCCCTGTGCAAAGCCGGAGGAACCTCTGAGAGCACGCACAACGCTAGGCACAGTTGAGGCCTCTGGAGTGGGGGAGGCAGAGAGAGAACTACGGTTTCCTTTATGCGATATAGATCTACAGTGGTGTACTTCTTTTTTTTTTTTTTTTAGGCATTACTGCCCTCAGGTGGTGGGAGTAGGAGGCCCAGCCTTTGCTCCTGTGGTGCTGGAATTGAACCTCCATCCCAGTGGACCGCAGTCCCGTGCACAACCACTATGCCACCGGGCGGGGCTCAGCCGTGTGGTATACTATTTATGAGCATATATTACTTTTTGGAATTGTCTCTGCCTACTTCCCTTTCCTCAGCACATACACGTAGAAGTTGGACAGTGAGTAAGGACGGGAGAAGAAGGGATGTACTTGAACGGTGGTGCGGGCAAAGAACGCTGCCAGAACCGGGACCCCAGGCTTCCAGGAACAAGCAGAACTGTCTTGGAAGAAGTACAGCCAGAATGTTCCTCAGACGCAGGCATAGGCAAGCTCTGTAATGCTGTCAGGGGAGGCCGGCCTGGTAAAGGCCCTCATGTCTGGCGAAGTGGAGGGTCCGTGAAAAAGAGGCAGGTCCTCGACAAGATGGACCAAGACGGTGGCCAGAACAATGGGCTCCAGCCTAACAACCAACGGAGCGGACGGCGCAGGGTCAGGCGCGCCTGATAAAAACCACGGCAGACCACGTTCGTTTACATAGGGAGAAATATACATTTGTGAGTCCCCACGGGGGTGCAGATGAACAGCTGCCAACAGAAAAACGGGTGCACCCGGGGTACCCCAGAAGAGAGGCCTGGTAATCCACTTTCCCTGATCTGCCCCTGAAAACTCTGAAACTCCCGGGAAACTCCCGGCTCTCCTCTGGCATGCACGCGGGGTCTGCCGTGAATCAGAGCCGAGCTGCAGGCAAGCCCACTAGGACTGAGGAACTAGTGGCTTCATGGAAGGCCCCGTGCCCGAGTCCCCAGCTCAGATCGGGGGGGGCGGGGGGACTAGCCTACTCTTACCCATCACCACGTCCTAGAACTACAGCCACCGCCCCCAGCCTCGCTCTACCCGCAGATCCCAGCAGGCCCTCCTCTCAGCTGCCCTCCCTCGCCCTCAGACGCAGGGCACACACATGCCTGCGTGTGGGACACGCAGTGGGAGAAGAGAGAGAGGGCGAGACGGCAGAGGGGTGCACGGGGCCCCACCCCTGCCTTCCTCAGCGGTGGCGGCAGCCACGGTGCAGGGCTCTTTTCTCTCCAACACAGAGGGGACTTTTCCGAGTGAATGCCACGCTCCCTGGCTGTAGAGGCCAACCTGTAATATATCTCCATCTATATTTAGGTTATAGAATTAGATCCCAATTTAGCTGACTTTCATCTCAGAGCGTGTGATGTTTTCCAGGGCGGCCTGAATTAGATTTCCAACCAGTTTGAGTTTCCTGTAAGCTGGGATTAAAAGCTCCCATTCCCTAACTTCGCTGCCACGGAGAAAATTTGGGGGAATATTACCCCGGCCTTTCATTTCCTCGCCAGTTGAGGGGCGAGGAGCAGGAGGCGAGCAGTGGAGGTGGAAGAGTCCCCGGAGGGGGTGGGCGCGGGGGCGGTGGCCTGTGGCTCCATGGTCTTGGGCAGGGGTGGGTTCTTGCGGGCCAGATGAAAAGCAGACTGCCTTGTCCCCAAGAAACTCCTGTGTGCACCTTTTCCTCTCCCTTTTTAAAAAGCCTCCTGATTCAAGGGCCATGAAGGGTGGGAGGGGCTCTGGGGGTGGGTAAGGAGAACGGGCCCTTTCCCAATCTGGATGTGGACCACACAAGAGGAGCTCCGTGGACATGGAGTGGACGCTGCATTTTCCCTGCCGGCGGACAGGCAACCAATGTAGATCTAAAGGGCTAGAGGCAGGCGGCTGCAATTCTCTTCGTCCACAAAGTCCCTGCTGTTAGCAGACTGTGTCCTGGTGGAGGTCTGTGGGAGGGGCCAAAGGAGCCCACATGGGGAACACATGCCCTGAGAGCTGGGAGGAGGCCAACAGAGTCCAGCAGAGGTCACAGGGCCACCCACCGGGAGAAGGCCAACACTGTCCCCTCACCCCGCCCGGAGTTGGGACCCTGACAAAGTCAGTGCAGAGGTAGCCAGTCTCCCCTGGAGAGCCAAGCCTAGTGCTGGAATGGGTTTGGGGCTGAGACCAGGGCTGGCTAAGGGGCGGCCAGAGAGCCCGCCAAAGCTCCACTGTGTGGAAAGCACTCCTTTCAAATTCAAGGGTTTTGAGCATCGCATAAAGGCAGGCCAGAGCAGATTGGACCAGTCAGCATGAGAGAAGCCTTGACGTGAGCAGGAATTTGGCCTCAGCCCTGGGTCAACTTGCTCAGCATTGCACCTTGCTGGTCACTAGCCTGATGGGGTCCCTCAGAACACCCCTACTGCCTGGCAGACAGGAGGCCCCTGGGGTCCCCGTCAACCTTTCTTCTCTGCCCTGCCACCTCCTGCAAATGACCCTCCACGCATCTCTGCGCATGGACCTCGTCTACTGGTTACAGTAAGAAAGACCCCAAACTCCTGCCTTCGGGTTGGTTCTGACCCATAGTGTTCCTCTAGGACAGACCAGAACCGCCCCTGTGGGTTTTAGAGCCAGCTGTCACTCTTGATGGCAGTAGGAAGCCTCATCATTCGTCCATGGAGCAGCTGGGGGTTTCGAACTGCTAGCCTTGAGGTTATCAGCCTCACCTGTAACCAGTATGCCACCAGGACTCAGTAGATTGACCCAAAAGAAGCACCGGGCCCACACAGGACCAGGGGTTTCTCTGCAACTTAAGGAGTGAGACGACGGCAAGCTAAGTTGGCCTCCCTTCTTGGGGGCCTGCCCCAACAGCACAAACCCCCAGGAGCAGAATGAGGCAGAAAGGCCCCACTGGCAGAGCAACAGGAAAAGCCAGGCCGGGCAGCACGCATCCCAGCCTCCTGGGCAACTCCGGGCTTGGTGCTGCTCCTGGCTGTGGGTGGCATGCTCCGGGAAGCTTCCTCTTCCTTCCTGCAGACCCCTGCCTTTCCTTAGCCCAGCCGGCCGCAGAAGCTGCCGTGTTTAGCCAAAACAATTCTTACAGAGCTGCCGACTCTGAAATGGCACACCTCACTTCCATGCCTGAGAGCGAGAGACTGGGTGAAAAGAACACAGCAGGTGGGCTGAGGAGGAGCGAGAGAATGAGATCCCTCCCTGTTTTGGAGATCGCTACTGTATGGGCCACACTTGTTCTGGAGCAGGGCCCAGAAGTCCACACAGGAACCCTGAGCCTGGCTTCAAGAAGTTCCTCCATTTCCCCACAAACTTTTGGAAGTCCCCTCTCAGAGGTGTGCACTGTGAAGGGTGGGCCTGGGATGACCTTGTCTTCTTTCTGTGATGCTGCTTATGCTAACCTTGAAGTAACCCACAAGGGAGCTCAGCCTGCTCTCTTCATGAGGCGGCTGGGAGAACTGTTTGCAATGCCATCTAGGGCTTGGGAGTCCTATGGTCCCTCGAGTTACCCTCTTTGAGCTGGGTGCTAGGAAGCTCACAGCCCAGGCGGTGGCTCATCTCTATGGAGAGCTGACCGGCTGGCTGTCTTCACCATGGTTTGTCCCTCCTGGTATTTCCTCTTTCTTTCCACAAGCCCCCGCAGCCTGATAGCCTTCGTCTCACACGAAGCTGTATGCGCCTTTGCAAGCTGACCGAATTCTTAGAAGGAGGCAGACCACGACCAGTGACAGGCCAGGTCAGGCAGAGTGGCAAGCGCGTGGACCTAGCACAGCACAGCGCCTTCAACTCACTGGCTGCATGACCTGGGCCCGGCCACTGCGCAGGTCTCTTCAGACACAAACTACAAGTGGCCGCGAGGATGAAATGAGCTGAGGGCTGTGATGTGTTTGGGGCACAAAGTGGGTGCGGAGCTGAAAAATCAGTCCTCTGCCTTCCCATCAGACTCCTTCCCCATTTCCTCCTCCTTTTAACAAGGCCCATCTGGCAGGGCTCACCCTCCAGGCAGCCCTGGGGAAACTTTGCCTGGCAAAGGGGGTCTGCTGCCCACCAACCATGCCCCAGACCAGGCATGTGAAGGTGGGAGGTGCCCAGCAGTGGTTGGGGGACCAGCTCAGCCATCCTGGCCGGGTGGCCTGCTCCTGGCAAAGGCCTTTGTCTGGGGCACACAGCCCCTCCCCTGGCTGCAGAGGGAAGGCAGCCCCTGCCTCTTTCTCCTGCCGAAGCTCTCTGTCTGGCCCGACCACGGGCTCCTTCTGGCCTCTCCGCACCTGGAGGTCCGTCGTCCAGTGCGCTCCCCTGCCAGGGCAGGCTCACCAGCTTTGCCACCCCAGGCCGCCTGCCCCTGTCCCTCAGCGTCCTTCTGGGCCACTTCTCTCAGCTGTCAGTCAGTGCTTGCTAGGAAACTACAGCCTCATTTGAATTTTAACAAGCGCAGCAATTAGAATGGCCAATCTGCTGCAGAGCGCATTTGAAACCCAAATACAGATTATGCTAGGATTTAAAATGCAGGCATATCTATGTTAAGTCCTAGTCCAGGTCTGGTTTAGGGCTTGAATAGTTTTGGGTTTGTTTTTTTTCCCTCAATTTCAAACGTCCAACCTCTTTTGTGCGGCAACGGCTTCAGGGTTCAGGCAGGGCTGCGCAGAAAAGGGTCTGCGCGGTGGAATCCCAGCCTGGCAGCCAGAGGGGGTGGGAGGGCCGGCCAGCCTCCTGGTTCTTTCAGGTAAACGCTGGTTTCCACGGACCTCTTTCAGAGGGCCCCAGGAGCACACAGTGCACACGTTTCCAACTAAAGATAGAAGCTATGCTTAAAATCCTAATTTGGTATTTTTGGAAGTTTGGGTTTCTTTGATCCAGCCAAAAGAGGCTTAAAATTCAGCCTGACAACTATTTTCGTCTGTGCTTCACGGCCCGGCTCTGAAATGGCGGGTGGCTCTCCCCATCAGCCACTTGAGCGTGGAGGGCTCCCCAGAGCTGCACGCTGGAAAACCCGACCATGGGGGCCGGCTGACTGGACAGCTTGCCTTTCCTCGTTATGGAGATTCCAGTTTGGGCGTTGGGTTTTTAAAAAGGAGATGGAATTCAAATTTCAAAACAACAGCAACAGCAAAACAAACCAGGAGCTGGCCATTCTGGTTCGGTAGAGTCACCCACCCCTAAGCCATTCATCTGGAAGATTCTCGCCTGGAGATTCTGGGGCCCTCCCTCGCGGCTTCTATCTCTGGATCCAAGCAGTTCGACATCCTCCGGTTGCCGAGGGCCATGGGCTGTGGGGTGCACACTGAGATTTGGGGAACGGAATCCAGACGGACTCAATGCGATCAGTTTCTGCCCGAGTCTCACCACAAGCCCATAGGGCGGCCTGGCCAGCCCTTGACCTCAGACAAAGAGGCTTGCAGGACTGGTGCCTGGCCCCAAGGCCCCATCGGGTCAGGTGTGGGCGGTGGAGGGGTGCCCTCCAGGCATGCCATGTACAGCTAGCTCATCACTACCCTGCTACCCCATCCCCAGTTCTCCCCCACTGAAAACTCAAAATAGTCGATCCCATTTGATTCACAGCGACCCTACAGGCCAGGGTAGAACTGCCTCCATGCATGGGGTTCTGAGGCTGGAACTCTATGTATGTGGAAAGCTTGGTCTTTTTCCTGCCTAGTGGCTGGTGGCTTCAAACTGCTGACTGTAAGGTGAGGAGCCCAATTCGTAACCTACTACCTGCCCCCAGGGCTCCTGCACAGGCAGCAGGGGAACCGGAGGGCTCAGTGATGTCTTTGCCACAGCCCCTAATGAAGATGTGGGCCTGGGGACAGGAAACAACGGCCTGTCTAGGATCGATTCTCGTGATCTGTTCCCGGGGACCCTTTACATATCCATCCAACACACGTGGTGGGTGGATCATCCCTTTGTATATTGCACACCATTTCCAGGACGCGGTTTAATTAAACCATTGAGTTAATAGAACCTGGGTTTGTGGTTTTCGCTGCCGATGGTACATGCCTGGGCTCAGCAACTTGCGTTTATTTCTTTCCAACAGTTACAGACCTTCATTTGCCGAAGGAAAAAAACAACTGCCTTCAATGAACATTACACACACAAGAAGCTTTTAAAGGCTCCGAGAGCCTGCAGTTTGAATCTTTCCCACTGGAGACGGCATCCGAATTGTCAGCTCCTCTCGGGTCTGATCGGCATTTCACAGGCTGTTAAGGCTTTATTGGTCTCTGAAAGCTACCGGCGGGTTCCAGGAGCCACTAATGGGAAGGGATTCCAAACCATCCCTTCGCAAAGGCAGCCAGGCTCAGGTCATGGGTTGGGGCTGGGGGTGCTGGGTGGGCTTGGCAGACCCCACTCGCAGGGGCCCTTCCAGGCACGAGGCCAGCATGAAGGAGGCCCCGGGCTGTGGTCCTTCCCCATCACACAGACTCCACTCCTCCCCTTCGTGCTCCGTCTACCCGGCCCACCCTGGAGGAAGCCCGAGTGTCTCTGTTCCTCGGGACAACTGTGTCACCCTCTTGGAGACAGCACCTGGCCAGTGGGTAACTCCTCCCTGAGAAGCACAGGGCCTCCACCCACCCAGAAGTGGCATTAGCCTTGTCTCCGCCAGCACCCACACCCACCCCCCACCCCCAGGCCGCTGAGCCTGTCCAGCTCCAGCCGCTTGGAGAGAATGTGGCTCCGGAAGCACCAGGCACTCCCAGCGTTTTCTAGAGAAACCAGGTGGCCGGGCTTTTGCGTGGGAAATTGCGTCTCGCTACGAGAGTGGAAACACCAGCCAAAAAGGCAGTGTGCCCGCTAGCCCCTGTCACCCGGGACCCATTGCTTCCACTTTGGGCTAGGGCGTCACGGGGAGTTCTACATCGGCCCGATGGCAGTGCGTTTGGAGTTTGGGGCCTTCTTTAAAATAAATAAATGCAGAACCACAGTACCATTAAAACTCAAGCACCCAAGACTGCTTTCAAAATGTGAGTCTTAGTGCACAGAAAATGTTCTTGTCACAATGGCCCAACCAGGCAAGTGAATCAGACAGAGAAGGCAGCAGAGGCACACTGGACCTGCTTTCTGTGCTGTCTTCAGAAAACAGCTGCGCGAGAAAGGTCTTTTCAACAATGGGCTTCTGCATGGCCTCCTCATGCCAGGAGGAAGGGCAGTCATGTTGCCCTGTGACAGAGTCCCTCTGAAGGGTCCTGGAGGCACAGGAGGAGGCATGGCAGCCAGGCAGCGCCGACAACCTCAGCCAGAGCGGCCTTTGTGAAGCTGGCACCTGGCGCAGGAGAGAGAAGCAGGCCTAAACATGGGAGGCCCCTCCATCGACCATATTGTCAGCCACTTTGGATGCGAAGGGTACACGGTGGGGGCAGTGGCGTGTCTGAGTAGGACACCTCACGGGGCCATAACACAGCTGAGGACAGCAGGGGGACAGTTCGGAGGGGGTGGGTAAGCCACGGCACGGCAGGCCCTTCCTTTTCACCCCTTCAGGTTCAACCAAGGACCCTGACCCGGCTGACTGCACACACCCCTGGGCCAGGGGCTAACCCACCTACATCCTCCTCTTCCTCCTGCCATGCACGCACCCTTTTTCTCCCCTCACTGCTCACTTCCTCACCTGCTCGCCTTCTTTTTTGTCCCTCCCTTCGTTGCTCCCCCCCCGACCCGACCCTCCCCTTTCCTCCAAAACCAATAAAGAGCTTAATGTACATTTCTTCATGGATTCCCATGTCCCAGTCATCCAGCAAGACGGGACAGCTCACCGGGGCCCTGCAGACCACACCCATGTTCGTCTACAATGTTCCCTGCTCCCGATGAGAAAAGGCAAGGCAACTCTAAAACACAGAGGGTCTCCTTTCCCTCTAAGAATAAAACTGCGGGAAAGTACAGAGGGAGAGAGAGAGGAGAGAGAGATTGGCCCACTGGTTATGGTGACTCAGCTCAGGCCAGGCTCTGAGAACCATTGGCTGAGAAGGCAGAGGCCCCCAGAGTCCAGCTGAGAAGCACTGGGCATAGCCTTGGGGCATGGCGGGAATGGAGTCCACCACCCCGGGTCAGCACAAGGCAGCCCTGCAGGTCTCCCATCCTGGCCAGAGGGGGTGCTGCTGGGGAGGTAATCTGTGTCTGGCTGGTTCCAGCTCCAGGCCCCCCCAGGCAGTAGGGTCTGGCCCTTTGCCCGTCCGGCCAGCCTCCCTGGCTCATCACACAGCCGGCCAGCCCATCCTGGCTGCCCTCCCAGATCTGTCTGTGTGGTTGGCTAGCCAGCGTGGAGGCCGCCGTGGGAGGGGCAGAGACCCCGAAGCAGCGTCCAGTCAGCTGCAGGGAGTGCCCACATGCTCGAGTCTCGGCCTGGGCCGGAACCCCAACCTGCCACCCTGTGCCCCCCAATGCGGCCCCATTCACTCACACTGACGGCAGCAAGCCACTGGGTCAGACTTGCTTACCCGTCAAGTAGAACTCAAGTGTCAACTTCTCGGTGGCAGGCTCTCAAGCCCTCCGTTTGAAATGAATCGCTCTCGAATGAGGGCCGCACCACGAATTGATCCGTTCTGCCACTCACCACGATCTGGCAGGACCCACCTGTACGGTACTGCGCTACCTTCGAAAAGGACGTGTTGCCGAGGCAACGCTATCGGCTTGCTGGCTCGCCCTCCTGCCCGGTGGTGCTGGAGAGCCTCGACCCTTGTGACCATTGTGCCCACGCTGCCTCAAGCATCTGTTTGCCAGCAGCTGTCTGGGTTTGCGTTCTGGGCGACGCAGGAGCTTCTCTTGGAAACGTGACTTGCAAACTCTGGGCCAGCTGATTGTGCGGCGCACTTTCACCACACGCTCCCAGACCCCCTTGGAGCAGGCCTCGCTGGTGACGCAGCCGGTTGTGTTCTTTGTGGGCGCTATTTATAACTGCCGGCTCAGCGGGGCCCCAGTGACCGCCACGAGCAGAACGTCCTCTGTGCCCATTTCCTAGGACTGGCTGGAGATGTCCACCACTGAGCCCGCACAGACCC
>PVJH01011536.1:0-31740 GCA_004026705.1 Nesogale talazaci | reverse complement strand
GCGAAGTATTGAGGTATTGGGGCTAGAAATTGGGGCAGAGCAGTCAGGTGCTCACCTGAGCGAGGTGGGGACATGGGGCCCCAGGTAAAGAGGCAGAGGGGGGACGAGGGCTCCGTCGACCTCCGTGACCACCCTCCTCGAGCCCTCTCCCTCCCCCAACTCCTGAGCTGTGGGGAGACTGCTGGAGCAGGCCACATCACTCGGCTGGTAGACCTAGGAGAGTCTTCTCTGCTCTGGTCCAAACGAAACCGTCCTCCCCGGGAGGCCTGCAACCAGGGACGCGGGCTGGCAGGAGGCCACGGCCCTCCTCACCCTAGAGCTGAGGTTTTTTTTACCTTCCTCACACCGCAACCCTTTCAGACTGTGCCTCATGTTGGAGCCACCCCCCAGCCATAAAATTATTTTTGTTGCTAGTTCCTAACTGCCATTTTGCTATTGTTATGAATCGGGCGACTTGTGGGAATGGGTTGCTTGACTCCCAAAGGGGTTGCGCGCGACCCGCAGGTGGAGAACCGCAGCCCTAGCGGGACCATGGTCCAGTTCGGGAGTCAGTCGGGGGGACAGAGAGCTGGGGTTCTTTGGCTTTGGTTTTAAGCCTGCCTCTATCTGCCTCGCTCCAAGTCGCCTATTTCCAAGCACAAGGTGCCCTGCTGCTCCGGCCTCTAGGATGCAGACGGGAGTGTGGAGACCAGAGGGGCGTGCAAAAGGGGATGGAAACCCTGGAGCCAAGCAAAGCTTCCTTCCTGGGAACTTCCTGGAGCCCCAGAGTGCTCTTGTCCCAGAGGCTCCCTCCGCATAAGACCGCGGCGACAAGGAGAGCCAATACCACCATGACCGCGGATCAGACGCCTGCTACTGTCCTAAGCACTCCTCATGCGCCCTATTGTTTCTGTCCTTTGCAGCTGAGGAGGCTGAGACGCAGGGAGGCTGAATGGGAAATTTAGGTGGGGCCAAAACGAAAGGCGAGGTGGAGGCCTGGCTCCCGGGCGGGCTCCCCTCAGCCGTGGAGGCGCTGCCCCTGGCTGTGCGGCTGGCACATGACACAGCGTGTGCAGGGCGGGCAAGGGTGTGCGCTGGGGATTCAGAGCAGAGGAGCGTCCAAGCGGAGCGGGCTCCTGCCGATCTTCTTAAGAAATCGCGCTTGTCACTCTTGCGCTCTTTGGAACACACTCTGGGAAAAGTCACTAGAAAGGCGGGGGTCAGGCCGTGGGCCCACACTTGGATCCTTCTTGTGTGAAGGAGGGACAACAAGGAGCCAGCCGGCCCCGCCCGCGCAGGGCCCAGGAGAAGGCGAAGTGAAACCACGTCAATCCAGGGCGGGTGCCAGCGCCGCTCGGGGCACTGTGCAGGGAGTAACTGGCAGCCCTGCCAAGACTCTGACGCTCACTCCCGGGGCAGCTGACGAGGGAGGGACGCAGGAAGGACGCAGATCTGCCGCTCCATCCACTGACTCGCAGGTGGCTTGTCCTCCAGGCGCAGCTCCTCACCCCCGGGGCAGCCCCCACCCCGCAGAGCCTCTCTGAGGCGCCCTCAACACAGGAGCTGCACAGCAACGCCAGATTTGAAACCAAGACCCAGTTTCCTCATCTAGCGTTTCCAAATGGGGAGCGGGTGCTGCTAGTCACAGTAACCAAACGAAGGACGCAACCGAAGGCCCGTCAGAGAAACACACACACACACACACACACACACACACACACACACACACCCGCCACTACACAACCCGAAAGCAGGGGGGTGGAGTGGCAAACCACCTTCTAACACGGATGAGTGTGCAGAACATCACTCAGGGTGAAATGAGTCCAAAGCCAGGACTCTATCAAGTCAAGAAAAGCTGGCTGCCCCCGCAGGAGCCCCGGGGAAAGGGGAGCAAAGGGCGCCATGGAGGGTTGTTGCCGCTGGGGGACACGCCACGGCCTCAGGCCCAGCAGGACAAAGCCCTGCCCAATCAAGCGCCAGCCTCCAAATGTGGGCCCCTGTTGCGCCCAGGGTTGCAGCCCCTGGATCCACCCATCGCATCTCTCTGTTGGCTTCTGCTTGCGCAAGCGTGGTGGCTTTCTCCTGGGACTGGGCCCTACGGACAGCATGTCCGCGATGGAAGAGACAATGTGCTGCCATCCTTTCTTGCAAAAATCCACCTGAGCGTCCACCTTCCCAAACACATGTGTTCGCTCTTCTGGCAATCTCTGCCACGTCCGGTGTTCTGTGGCAAACACCCTAATTCCTGCTGGTGTCTGGGCCCATATTATCCTGGGTGGAAGGGGCAGCAATATACAATGAGCAGGAGGTCAGCAACAAGTGCTGGTGGCAGGAGAGGACACGGAGTAGAGCGCCCGAGTGAGCGCACTGCGGGGACGTGGCAGGTCCCTGAAGCCAGGGGTGAGGGGCTGGACTGCCCTGGTGCAGGGCCAGCGGCCTATCTCATTCCCCTTCCCCACACCAACATCCAACGTGGGAGCACCGGCATGGGAGGACTTCGGAGATAGACCAAGCACGTGAGTGGAGGATGAGCATTTGACCATCGCAATCCCCCTCCCCGTGGCCAAACTGTCCCCCTGAAAGGTCAGACTGCCCCAATACAGCATGGGCAGCACATTTGGGGGGGAGATGGGAGAAGAGGGTGGCTTGGGAGCAGCCATCAGCAGGGGAACCAGAAGCGGGAGAGACAGGGGAAGCAGGCGCAGAACATCGGCAGGCACGGTTACAGCTCACTTTAAAAGTAGGTCCCTGAGGCCAAATTAGGACCCAGAGGCTGATAAACTCGCTAATATGGTTAGACCAAAGAAGGAGAGGGGGAGGTCACGAATTAGAAAGGCCCAGGAGAAATCACTTCCGCTTAGGAAAGAATCTTCTATCTATCGCTTGTCATTGCCTGGGCATGAAATGGGCGGAAAGCACCAGACGTCGTAGGCCTCTGAAGCAGAAGAGGTGGACACACGCAGACAGACCCGCTGACCTCCCGGGCAAAATGGGCAGAACCCTGGGTCCCCCAGGACTGCCGCAAATGCCCACTAGATAGAAATGTTAGATTAATACACGAGGCTTTCACTGCTGTCAAGTTCATTATCTGGAAATGTAAACAGGGGTTCCCACAGGGGCAGAATCGTTCAGGGCCCCTGGAAGGGATGCTGGGGCTATGTTCTTACAGTTTCTCGATAGCCTCATTCCCCTGCTGATGGGAAAATGGTATTTAAGGCAAGACACATCGCAGGGGACTATCACAAAGATGAAATCAATAGAGATGTCCTTTCAGGTCTTTGTATACATCTAATTTCTATAGAGTTTATTTTCTGGCTAAAGTGGGTTTTTCGGTTTTGTTTTTCCGCCCTTTCTTTCTTCTGATGACAAAGGTAAGACAAGGTATATCCACTTCCTTTTTGAAGCCTCTCAGGCCTGCCCTAAGAGAGCACGTTTCCAGTCGAGAATCTCAGGCAAAGAAGAAGGATTCCAAGCCTGGAGGCCGAAGGCAGCCATTTAAAACTGCAAATTCCTCCCAGTTTGTTCCTGTGTGCCTCTTTTGTAACTGAAACAACCATCCTTCAATTGCAGGAAGCACCCTTGTACATAGGTTGCTGTTGACATTTCCAAATCGTTTTTCCCTCCTTGAGCCCTTGGTATCAGCTCCTCTTCTTTTCCCTCCCCCTCCCACCCTCCTGCATCTTTTATCAATGATATATTATCGTTACACTGTCCATTGTCCCCCTTCACCCACATTTCTGTTATTTGTCCCCCTGGGGGGTGGGCTATAAAGACAACCTGGTCATGGGTTCCCCCTTTATCCCCTCTCCCCACCCTTCATGATAGGCTACTCCCACTACTGTTCCTGGGAGTTTTAGCTGTCCTGAATTCCATTATTGAAAGGTCTAATCTGTATCAATGTGTGTACTCCAGTCTAGCCAGAGTTGTAAAGTAGAACTGGGTCGTGGTAGGGGGGTCAGGGGAGGAAGAAGCATTCAGGAACTAGAGGAATGAAGTGTGTTCTGTTGGTGGTATAACACACTCTGATTGAATCCTCCCTTCCTTGTAACGCTTCTGTGGGGGGATGTCCAATTGTCTACAGATGGGCTTTGGGTCTCTACTCCAACCCCCCTTTTCCACATCGATATAATTGTTTGCTCTTCTCTCTAGATACCTAATACCCGATCCTGTCGACACCTCGTGATCACACAGGCTGGTGTGCTTCTTTCATGTGGGTTTATTTGCTTCCCAGCTAGATGGCCGCTTGCTTAACTTCAAGCCTTTAAGACCCCAGACCGTAAATCTTTTGATAGCTGGGCACCACCCACTTTCTTCACCCTATTTGCTCATGCTACCATATTGTCTTCAGCAATCATGTAGGGAAGGTGAGAACCAGAGAGCGCCAGGTTATCAGAACAAAGTGTTCTTGTGTTTAGATAGGCCTTGAGGAGAGGCCCAAAGTTCGTCTTCTTTCTTGACAGTCAACATACATTGGCCTCTATCTCTTTCATTATAAATTAGTGTATTTACACATTTACATGTCTATAGCTATACCTTGACAAAATAGCCTTTGTCTCCTACTTCTTGCCTCCATTTCCTTTCACCTTGCGCTCCTGTCCTACCAACATGCTCCCCCTCCACTCAGCTCCCACTGATTCCTCTTGGATACACAGCCTCACACTGAAGGAGTGCTCTGGCTGTACCTCTTTCTAACAGAGATGTGTTTCTGCTTCAATATTCTTCACCAGCACCTCAATTCAAACACGCCACGTCTTCGGATTCCTTGCCCCGCGTGCAGCTTTCATAACCACAGGAACTGACTGAAGATATCAGGGCGCAGACACACCTCGGTCCTCAGGGTGACATCCTTGTTCCTTGGCACTTTAGAGAAGTCTTTTGCAACAGATCTATGCCGTGGAAACACCTTTGACTTTTCCTGAGTGCTGCTTCCGGGTTGTTGGTCGTGGATCCAAGCACAATGGCATCCTCGACAACTTCGGCATCTTCTCCCTGTACCGCTTCAATGTTACGCCGCTCCTTTAACTCGTGGCTATGGCCGTTTTGGCACTCATCAGTCTTGTGACTGAACGAACAAACAGACATGCAAGATGCACTGCAAAGGGTCACGTGGGGGAACGTTATAGTTTTAACCTAAGAATGACAATAGCGACAAGAACTAATTGTTATTGCTAGCTTCAGGTTTACTATGCATTTCCGTGTTCATTAAGTACCTCCAGTCCTTAGCGACCTTCAGAGTCATAGCTTTCGCTGTTGCTTGGCGGCAGGTAGGTTTCAACCCACAGCGACCCTCTCTGCACAGCATCCTGCGCCGTCCTCACAAAGGTTCCTGTGCCTGAGCCCACGGTTGCACCCACTGTGCCCTTCTTTCTCCTTGAAGGCCTTCCTCTTTTTCACTGTCCAAGATTACAGGCCGTGGTCATGCTGACTGAAGTGACCAAGGACACACAGGTGTCCCCAGTGTCCATGATCAATGGCTCCCTAATACACACCGTGGTCAACGGCACGAGGAGAAAAAAAAAAAAAAAGTGCACCAGGACCTTGGACCCCAAACTGAACAGAAGCCTTGTTGAACGACACTGGGAGTCCCCCAGTATCTCAAACTCTCCTCAGTGCTTCACTGCCCCCCCTCCATCTACCCTCTGTTGGGTTCGCCTTTAACAGACTCCCTCCCAGAGTTCAAGCCAGACGCTCAACTTCTGCCCTTGGTCAGATCATCTACTGGAAGGGAAGGAGGATGGGAGAGAGCAGGGAGGGAGGGCGGGTGTCTCCTGAATCGATACATGGTGCTCTTTCACGAGAACGCACTGTTCTGAAATTCAATCTGAGTGCACAGGGTGGGGTGGGAGGGGGGAACCAAAAATCTTCCACCTCACACAGCTCTCTACATCGCCAGGCGCTAGAACTTCACAAGTTCAAAATCAACAACAAGACCCTGTTCACTAAGGGCCCGCGGAGACTGGTATCTTAAGGCACGTCTTCAATAGCTTTCCCTGGTAAGAATGGGACTCCTGTAATTAACCATTCAGTCAGATTTTCTACTCTCCTCTACAAAAGGATCTTAGCAGTGAGACCTAGAATGGACGGAGATAAACACCATGAACCTCACTCGAGGCTAAAAAGCCAGCATGCTAAGAACGGTGGCACTGAAAAGTGCTTGAGGTGGGTGTGGGGCGCAAAGCTATGATCTGGGGTGGGGGTGGGGGTGGAGCCCCGGGGAGGGGCCTCCCTGAAACGCTCCCTATGGCTCTCTTTCAGGCGACTGTGCCAGGTTAGGGTGTCTTGATGGCGGTCGGGTCTTATTAAAACCTGAGCAAACCTATTCTTTTGAAAAAGAACAATGGCACTCTGAATGGCATTGCAAAATTAATCTCGTTATTGCCCTATAAAGAGGCAAGCATGTAACTACGTTTCAAAGGGGCCACAGGTTGCGCCATGTTCGAACAGAGAATGCGTACATGGCGAAACGCTCAACAGCGCATTTTCCCATTAATTAGGCAGGGAAAATAGCAGCCTCCCCAAATCGAGCAGGAACAAACAGGAAAGAAAAGACTGTACTACTTATGAGAGAGACAAAACACACACACACACACACACACACACACACACACACACGATGCCAACCAGGAAATGAAAGGCAAGGCGCTCCACCCTCACTATCATCTGTTTCAAAAGAAATAATGAGAGACCTCACTCGGGCTCCCGGGGTTTCCTCACAGTGCTGGGGAGAGCCCAGGAAAGCAAAACGCCCCGTCAGCCTGGGGAAGGGGTCTGCACTGGTACCCCAGGCCCCAGCTAGGACAGGAGCCTATTGTCGGGTAGGCAGCCTCCCTGGTCAGATGTAATGACAAGATAAACGGACCACATCCAACCCACTGCCCCGTTGGGGTCCATTCTGACGCACGTGACCCAGCAGGACAGAAACTGCTCCCTCTGGTTTCTGAGACCGTCTCTGTGAGAGCTGCAGTCTCAGCTCTGCCGCCCCCACCCCCCCCGCCCCGCCCGCTGAGGGGCGGTTGGTAGGATTGAGCTACTGACATTTCGCTTAGCTGCCCAAAGCTTATCTCCCTGTGCCACCAGACACTGAGACGCACCTTATGTGACACGAGGAGACCAGGAAACCCGCACCAGGAAACGATCCTGGGCGGTGGGTTAGAAAAGGGGCGTGGGTTTAAGTACTGGCAAGTCAGGAATGCTGATGCGAGGATGTGCCCCTAATCTCTGCATGCAACACACACACACACACACACACACACACACACACACACACACACACACACAATGAAGGCTCCAATAAAAGACTGTTTCCCTTTTGACCATTCCTCCCATGAGTCGGCAGTTCAAACTCACTAGCCACTCCTCGAGACAAAGACGAGGCTGTCTGTTCCTGTAAGGTCGACTCTGTTCCATAGAGTCCCCGTTGAGTCAGAATTCACCAGCTTGGGGCGTTGGCCTTTGTTTTTTTCCCCACCTCAAATCCAGCTTGTAGGATTCTCCAGTGACAAATCCGAAATTGTCTCCAGTGGCGATGGCTGTTGTCGCCCGTGGGCACACGCCCTGCTTCTGGGAAGGCCTGCAGCCCTTGGATGGGGCCAGTTCCCAGGACTCTTGTTCTAGCTCTCAGTGCTGCTCTGGGGCGTTTACACCGTCGGTGCCTACACGTGGATCAGAACCTGAAACCAGTATGTCTGATCCCGGCCACTCCCACTTCCTTCCCACCTCCAGAGGCGGCTCCTCAAACAAGAGGCCTGATTTCACTCACTTTCCCTCTCCGTGCACCTCCAGCAGGATCTGGCTCACCGTGGGGATGTTAGCTAGGGACGGGACGACCAGCTCAAGCAGCATCTTTCCCGCATGTGTGTGCTGGAGTAGGTCCCGGCACTGGGTTCCATTCAATCACTTCAGCAGGTCCTAGGAGGCAGGGATCAGAACTCTGGCCCCGGCCGAGGAGGGAGGTTCGGATCTCGGGAGGCTGCTGACTGACGTGCCACGCCAGTCCCTGGCTGTGAAAGAACTCCCACCTGCCACCTTCCGAGCCCGTGCTCGACCTCTGCCTCCCACTCTAAGACGGCACGTGAATTCAAATACCCAGTCTTCCCCAAACACCTTTCTGTCTTGGGACAAAAAGGACACATTTTTTTTTTTAGCTCCCCCCACTCCCAGTTAAAAAAAGTAACATTCTAAGGAAAAGTACAACTGAGAAGTTAAGAACTTCAAACCATCTCATGCCAAGGGGAGAGAGATCTTTGGTCCGATGGATGGACGCAGGGGCTGCAGCCAACAGCTCCAGGCAGCAGCGAGGACGGGTGTGGGCAGGGCTGGGTCCCCGAGCCACCGGAGGGCGCCGCGTGGCAGAAGCCAGAGCACTGGGACCTTGTCTTGTCCCCGTGCTTTCCCACGCATCCATCTTCATCAGCCCTTATGTATATGTGGCCGATGCATTCACGTGTCACACATACGTGTCTTCATAAGGTGCCTTTGTGTAGATACATACACCTATCAAAAGCAAACCCACTGCCACCGGGTCAGGTCTGACGCCTAGAAAGCTGCAGGAGAGGGCAGAACCTCCCCGGTGTGGTTCCAAGACTGTCCCTCTGAACCGGACTAGGAAGCCTCGTCTTTCTCTGGAGGAGCAGCTGGTGGTGTGGAACGGCTGGCCTCACCGTGCAACCCTCTGTGCCACCGCGTGAGTGCTTGTGTGTGTGTGTGTGTGTGTGTGTGTGTGTGTGTGAGAGAGAGAGAGAGAGAGAGACGAAAATACACTCAACCTCCAGCCATCGAGTCCAGTCCAACTCACAGTGACCTTAGGACAGAGGAACACTTTCCCTGTGGGTTTCTGAGGCATGAGCCTTCACAGGTGGAGGAAGCCTCCTCGTTCTCCCTAAGAACACCTGACAGTCCAAAGGGCCGATCCTGAAGTTCGCAGCCTGGTGCTGAAGCCACTGTGTCACCAGGGAACCTGTAGCTTGGCTACGCCATGATTCTTTCCCAGGAGATTAAACATGCTTGGGAAACACTACCCACTATTTGAGAATTTCCGGGAAAGCGTTCACAATCATGTCATGGTTCCCTCACCGTGGGCAGGACGCACTGCCCTCAGGTCGATTCTGACTCACAGCAAGGCCGCAGCTCAGGGTCCAACTGCTCCCGGGAATGTCCAAGACTCTGGGCATCTCAAGGAGTAGAATGGCGGTCTTTCAAACTACCGGCCTCTCAGTTTGTGGCCTCCTGCACCACCGCCACTCCATCAGGGCTCCCCATGCTGAGTATCAGAATGGCAAGTGTACTTATTCTTATCAACAACACTATCATAGGAAACATTCTCTGTCCTGGAGGTTTGACTCCGTTCCTAAAGGCTTTCCTTAGGGTACCTCCTTAAGCTGCGCCACTGGCACATGAACCTATTTAAGGTTGCAGGAGCATTCCTGTTTCCAGAAAGAGCTGAAGTGACACTCCACCGGCATCCTTTAAAAAGTGTTCTGTGGGAGAGGTGAGTCAAGGATCCATTTGATTTTTTTTTTTAAACAGGCCTGCTCAACAGTCAAGTCATGAACTATATTTTCTTTATGAGTCACACTGCAGTTTTGCATATCTGGTATCACAGGCTAACGAGTGAGCTGCTGATAAATGTAACCACCCCCCTCTGGACAGGGCCCCGACACAGTCCTGTGGCCCGTGGCTTTCCTTTCAGACCCTGGGTACCTGTGCCTCAGCTCTCAGAGAAGCATGCTATTTCTCTCCTCCTCTCCAAAACCGCCTCTGCCTTTTGACCCCGCCAGCAAGGTTTTGCAAGTATCCGACCACATGACAACTGACAATAAAAGTCATGACTGAGCCTCTCCCCGTGAGAGGCAGCTTCAAGTGCCCCAGTCCAAGCACAGGGCCCTCTCATGCTGTCATTCCCCTGCATTCTGTTCCCCAACGTTGGGAAACGGTGCTCCCCAGGCCAACACAGCCCAGTGTCAAAGAGGTCGGTCCCATGGTGGCACCTACAGGCCCACTGGCCAGAGGGCTGGGCAGCAGGACCGGCTGTGTGGACAGGCCCAGAAGGGCATCCCTGGAGACACACTCAGGTTGGAGGCAAGAGATCCAGGGTCGAGCACCTTTGCCAGATCAGAAAGACCCAGGTGGGACCCCAGAACTACCGTGCACCAACTGGGTGCCTTCGGCAAGTTCCCCAACTTCTTGAAGCCTTGCTGTCCTTGTCTAGGGCATCGGGTGGTTGTCAAGGGGAAAGCAGGGGAGCACCACCATTCCTCTGGAAAAGAAGGAGCGCCCATCTGCCCTGTTCGGGTGGCCCAGCCCTGGCCCAGCAGCCCGGAGAGGAAGACTGAGGAGACCAAGTCACCTTCCCATTCCCTGCACGTCAATTGCTCATCCCATTAAAATATTGATGCAACACGGCTTTCGATTCCTGTGCCTCTGATCTGCAGGACCAGGGACTCCAGAGCTGCAGGCCGTCAGTGAGAACAGGGGACCGGCCTCGGTATGTGTCCTGATGCCGATTCTCCAAGCCTCCCTAGGCTGCAGCTTCCTGGTTTCTGAAGTGGGGAGAGGATGGCTGCTGTAGGGACGAGATCATGTGTGCCCTGAACCGACGGTGCTCGGGATTGTGCCTCCTGCGTGACTAGTACAGGGCAGTCACAGCAAAATAATCACCACCTTGGACACTTACTGGGAGTCCCTGCCTGGTGCTGATGGTCGGTGTGCCTTCTGGGCAGTGGCCCACCCCTTCGAAGACAGGCTGGAGGGTCTGCTCCTGGCCTCCCCCCAACGGGGGAAAAAATCACGCACTGCAAACCTTGTGGAACACCAGCGACACTCTGACACAGACAGGGTCGCCCTGGGTGGCAATTAAGTTGCTAACAAGGGGTTTGGCTTCTGAATGTTTATTCAGTCTTCACTTTAGGCCGGAGAGTAGCAAAACGGACTTCATTGCTAGGAAACGTGAGAGGCTACAACGGTGGTTGCTATTGTGTGACGCCCCACTCCGGGTACAAGAGAACAAAGCAGGTGCCGGGCCCTGAGCCAACCTCACAATTGTTCTCACGTCTTGAACCCCCTATTGCAGCGACCGTGCCAACCTATCTCCTCCTCGGACCTTCCCATTGATCACTGCCCCCCCCCACACACCCCGACTTTCCCAAGCTTCTCCTGAGAACATGTTCAAAGACCAAGACCTGCCATCCTTGCCTCCGTGGAGCGTTCAGACGGCACCTCTTCTGGGATAGATTTGTTTGCTCTTCTGGCCGTCCGTGATACATGCAATATTTGCCAGCACCGTCACTCAAATGCGTCAATTTTTCTTTGGTCTTGCTTAGTCCATGCCCCACGTGCACCGGTGAAGGAGGCAAATGGAAATACCGTGGCTGGTGTAAGGCGCACCTTAATTCTCAAAGTAATCTCACTGTTTTTTCAATGCTTGCAGTAAGTCTGCAACGGTGCGAGGCTGCTGACTCTGGAGAGGAGACAGGGCCAGGGCAAAACGCCGAGCGAGCTGTGCTGTTCGCAATACGGTGGCCCGTGAACAGAGAGATGCCTCTCCCACCCCGGGGGAAGAGCTTTCAAGACAAAGTTTGCCACTCGTGGTATTTGACCTTCACAAGCTCACAAGACAACAGAGACCCCGCCAGATTCAGCTGGGCTTTGGTGCCAGTGTCCGGCCAAACCGGGCTGTATCTGCACATGCTGTCAACTAGAACGTCTTATTTTTGCCAACTGGACCAGTGACATTTCGGACGGACGGACGGACACACACACACACACACACACACACACACACACACGGGTGAGCCCAATTTGAAACTCCAAAGGTGGAGAGGCAGCACCTCATATTCTCACTGAAAGAAAAGCAGCTAAAGTCTCGGGGCAGGTGGGGGCTAGGACACGTGAGCTGGCACCAACATCCTTACACCAACAGCCTAGGCCACTCCCAGGGTAACTCTTCCTATAGTTTTACACTGAGAGAGGCAAAAAAGAAGACCGGTTTCCCAATAATGTTGTCTTCACTTCTAACCAATGTCATTCAACTAGGAACTGTCAATTATAAACACCAGAAATGCATGCAAATGCTTTGTAGGGCTCTGTGAGTAAGTAGCATGTCAGCCGCTGTCATTTATTTCTTGTTTGAACAAGAGGGAGAAGAGGCGACGATGTCCTTTCCTCCTTGAATGGGATGTGTCACGTTTTTCAAGCATTGAATCCACTGGGGAGGCAGGGTGGGGGGAAAGGGATATGATCCCTCAGAGGTCTACCACCCGCCCCTCCCAGAATGACCAGAGATCAGGATCCTCTGGTTGCTCTCTCCACATGCCTGACCTCCTCAGGGTGGGCCTCCAGCACCCCCGCCAACCAGTATGAAGCTACCCTGTGTTCTAGGAGGCTACTCTGTTTGAGTTTGCTTTAAAAGGGAGGAAGAGATTCGGGGAGAGGGCCTGAGCTGGCCAAGGTCATGAGGAGGGCCTACCAGACAGAGTGGCTCCACTCTAAGTTGGGAGCAAGTTGACGGCAGGGAGTTTGGTTCGAGTCTGGGGTCAGAGCTCCGAGGATATCGCCTTGCTCATGCATTTAACTTTGCAGGAAACATGGCTTGGGTGTTCGATTTATCCTGGGATTAAGTGATCAGGGAGATGCTCCCTATCTCAAGGGGCCCGCGACCAAGTGGAGAGGGCACACAAGGAGGTCGGCAACTACAGTGCGGCCCTCGCAAAGTCTCCTGGTCCACATGCACAGAACTGCAGGTGGGGAGCTGATGGGAAGGGTGGAAGGCTCAAGGCCTACTCTGGAGGTGAGTGGGCACCTGAGCTGAACCCTAAACCAAAGGTCGTGGAAGAAGAATGAGGCTGGTCCGTAGACATCTGTGCAAACACACAAATCAGAAGAAGGATGGCATGTTCCAGAACCTACAGGTCAGAGACTGGATTATGGAGGAGGAACTCATCAGTGCGGACAGTGGCCTTTACTTTAGAGGATGACACTTCCTAGTGGGTAGCCTGTGGGTCTACAGCCGTGGTTCTCAAACCTTGTCACACATGTGACTCGCCAGTAAGCCTGGTCAACCCTTTTGTGACCAATGGGGCACATATCGCCCACCAACACTCCCAGCATCCTGGGTTTCTTGAAAAATAGTTATAGGGCTACGTGCTATTCCCTGGCAGGACCTGTATAACTACATGAATCTGAAGACATCACCCACCAATCCTACCACCAGCGTCTACATATGTATCCCACATAACTTATCAAAATAAATCAACCAACCCTCTCTTGATTCAGCACACCTTTCGTTACTGAACACACTCAAGCTCACTGCTGTGGAGTCAGTCATGAAGAGGATCAGACAGACTGCTGGTCTACTGAAAGCAGACAGCCCAGCTTTCTCCCTTGGCGCAGCTGGTGGGCTTGAACCACTGACCTCGCTTACCTGACAGTGTCTTGCTCTTCAGAAAGAAGTGAGACACCTTTAACCCCGGAGAGCTGTGAAATGGGCCACAGTTTAAACTGCCCCTTCTCTTAAAAGCGCCTCGCCTTTATTCTGAGTCCCTGGTGAAAAGCTGGCTCCCCAGAGAGCGTCTGGGGCACAGTGGGAACGTGTTGCTCACTCCATTAGAAGGGCCGCGGTCGGTTCCATTTAAGAGATATAATTGCAAATCATCTCAGAAAATGCTCAACAACTAATTGTCGTCATAATGCCAAGTTTACACAGGCAAAATAATGGACAAATATCACCATGTAATAGAAGAGTACAAAAATGGTAATTTTACTATGTAAAGTTGGAACTTGCCATTTCAAATTAGCAGAAGCTGTGAAGCGGGCATTACTGACAATGTGAATATAGTAATTGGGGCTGATTTCTTGGCGCCTGGCCGAAGCTGGCTGCCTGGCGTCCTGTGAGTTAATTATAGCTCTGTTAACAGAGCGGGAACACTTAGCAGTGACGCACAGATAAAGCTCAGCTCAGGTCTCTGCACATGAGGCAAAAATGTGCGTGTTTTGGCTAGAGATCAGGTGCACAGCAAATTAATCCCAAGTAATTTCTTAAGCATTGGCCCTAAAGTCCCTCCCCCGCCCCCACCCCGCGCTTTTTTTTAAAGACAGTCCTTTTATTGCCAGGGGTCAACAATCCACAGGAGCCAAACTTTCAGTTGGTGTCCTTGCTGACTCAGAGGCTACATTCCCAGGTCTCGTATTGTCGGTGTAGTGGCTACATTGGTCATCTTTACCTCCTACCCCCAACAGTCTATTTATTGCTTAAATAATCTTGTCTAAAAAAAAAAAAAAAAACCTCTGGATAATCAAGATAGGTGATTCTATTCAACTCTGTCCTCTCCAGACTAGTGTGTGTGTGTGTGTGTGTGTGTGTCTTTCTGTCTGGGCTTTAAAGAGAGACATCTTCCTTTTTGAGAGCTCGGGGTTGAAATGTTCTAAGGCAGGAGGCAGGAATAAGAGAAGGCATTTGAACAAGGGGCCTCTGCATTCACGACCACTTTCCCTGCAGAACAGTGTCCCCACGTCTGCTAGAACCCCAACGGCTGGGGGGCCATGAAGGCTGGGTGAACTCCCCAAGCTACTGTAGAGATCATCCTAAACCTCACACCAACACTATCTCCTGAAATGTTCTCAAAATAAGAGTTCAAGCTTATTTAGGAAAACACATATCAGCTTTGAGCAGTGGTCTATCTATAGGAGGCCAAACTGACAAAGCCGCAACTCGAAAGGTTAGATGGGAACCTTGAGTCGGGTGGGGGTTGGGGAGGGGTGGTTAAGTCTATGCGGAAAGCAGAGTGTGAACGAGGCTCTGTGTCCCTGAATTGCACTCCTAGAAACTGAATGGGCTCCGACCCTGGCAGGCAGCCAGAATGGCGGTGCGTCCCAGGCACAGGCTCTGTTCGAGGGGAGCGCATCTGACCCTGGGGAGTCCCTTTCTCCCTGGACGGTGGGCACCAGGGGAGCGCTCTACAGGGGCATCACTCCTTTAGCTCAGGCTCCTTCCTGGGAGAGCCAGGCTGGTTTGGAAGGGAGCGGGGCAGGTTTTAAAGCCAGCGCCAAGACTCGTAAAAAGAAAAGACCCGTCACTGCAGCCTCGAGCTTCAGGCCTTGCTTTCCATTTCCCTCCCCAGAGGAAATCACAAGAATGAATTCCGGCACGTTCCAGCGTCCCCACCTTCTTCTCCACCGAGCCTGTGGGGAGACTGGGGGTGGGAGAGAGGGCAACACTAAAGCCCAGCTGAGTGTCCCTGAGCGAGACCTCTCCTCATTTCCTTTCCGCTAACAATAGCAGCCTTGGATGACAAGGATGTGGGGGGGGGGGGCACCCCTGTCCATGACAGCCTCACTCCCATTGTCTAGTCACACCCGAAGACCTCTACGCCCAACACTTGTTGCTGCTCCTGCTGCCACCTACAGTCATGGCCTCTGATCCTCTCCTCTCCTCAAGCTCACTGACTCCAAGTCCTCCAAGGGCTGCCCTGAAACTCACCAGCCCCCTCTGGAGAGTGGGTCAAGACCAGTGCCCAGGTGTCTTCAACCCCAGCCCGTGAGCCCCACCCGGGGCCTCCATTTCACTCCCTTCTAAGATGGCTAGACCTGGCACCCAAGTATTACTCGGAAAATATCTGGTTGTACGTAGCATCCACGTGGCCCTGGTTCCTGTCAGTCCTGGCTGACCATGTGGAACCCGGGCCAGCAGTTGACACTGCGTGTCCTGCCATCCCACCATCAGGTCAATTATGACAGCCAGCAGCCAGCCTGGGCCACAGTTAGATGCCCCCGATTCAGCCCCACCTGCTGACTCAGAGTTCTGATGTGTCGGGCTTTTCCCTGCCCTTTGGGGTCTGAGTATTTATTCACAGGCCAGGGTCAGCGCTCGCGGGGGCCCATTGTGCAGCACAGGAAGCCGCCCGGAGGAGCACTTACGTGGCCTCCAGTGTCTCATGACAGCCACGGGTATCAACTTGGTGGCAGAGAGTATTACAATGCTATCAGCGGTCAAAGGAGCAACGAACTGAACCCAGGTCTGTGCCGCTCCTGCCCAAGCTGCCAACGCCAGAGCAGGTGCTCTGAGCTGGAGAATACTGGGTTTGGGGGAGGGAGAGATACATGAGATGCCTGGCCCCTTGTGGCTCTCTGAGGGCCAGAAGCCCTTCGTCAACTGCTCTTGGGTGAAGGAGGAGCAACAAAGGGGAGAGAAGCCGGGCCTGGAGGGACCTTCCCTGAGTCATGAACTTGGAGGAAGAGTTGGCAGGGAGAGGTGTCCGCCATTTTCTACCCCAAGACAAGGCGAGAGAGGTGTGTGGGTGAGGGGGCAACAGAGGGTCTCCCTTGAGAGTCAGCTGTGTGGTTTGGAGCAGACGCGGCCTCTGATCCAATGCACTTAAAAGAACCACTGAGTGCCAGCCAGGCTCGAGAGGCACACCTGCAGGAACTGGGCCTAGTGGCAGGAGAGCTCCCCACCCCAACAAAGCCCCCCACACCCCACTTTTGTTCCGTTTCACTTATTCTGTGAAAGCAAACCCGTGACCTAATGTGTCTGCTGCACAGACAGGCGGTTTCCCTGCTGGGCATTTTCCTGTCCCGGCGGCCGCTCCACCCTGCCGCTGTGGGAGGAGGCCTCCTCCTCGCCCTGACTCAGGCTGGGTTGGAGGCCCTCCAGCCCTGGGGCTAAACCTGCACTCCCCTAAAAGGGGAGGTAAACAGGGCTTCTAGGATTTAAGCATCTTTCTCCACCTCCCGGAACAGAACAGGAGCTGGGCCGTCCCGACCCACCCCGCGCCGGCAGAGGCCTGGGGAGCCATGTGCGCGGGCATGTTGGAGAATTCTGTAGTCGTGCCACCGAGGGGCGGGGCGGCCGGGGCACGGGATGACAGCCCTGCCGGCTGAGCAGAGCCTGTCCCCAGGCAGGGGCTCCACACGCTGGCTGCTCTCGCCATGTCCAAGTTCACGGGCTGCTCTGGAGTCCAGCCCTCGAGACCAGGGTGACCGAGGCGCTAATCAAAACTGCTAAGCGTTCCCAGCCATTTATTGCCGCTCGTTATGATCATGATCAAAGCTTCCTTCTCGGGCTGAGCTCAGGAATGCTGAGAGAGCATGGCCAGGGGGTGGGAGGGGAGACCCTGCCACCCTTACCATTGGGTGGGAAGGGGGGTGTCCCTGCCACCTCGGAAGCAAAGCAGAGCAGGCGGTTGCATGGAGCAAAGGTCACCCGAGGGCCCGCTTTCTGAAGTTCCCCGCTGCACAAAACCAAGACAGCGAAGCGTCCCCCTTTTTCCGACTTTGGGGTTCTCAGTGACCAGGGACAGCCGCACAATCTCCATGGATACTCCTCCACTGGGCAGAGCCTCCACCCCACCCACCCCCACCACGGAGGGCTCCACCATGCCGTGTCCACTCTCGGCAAAGTGCGGGCTGGCACGATCATGGGCTGCATGTCCCTGTAAATCAAGCTGGGAGGCAGACTGGGGAAGGAGGAGGAGGAGGGACCCTCCCAACCCGGCTCCAAGGCTCCAAGCAGCGGGCTGGCGGGCTCCTGGGGCCTGTCAGGGGCTGAGGCTCCACCAGGGATCAGGTTGATAGGAACAAGCTGCCCCCGCTGGCTGCTTCCATGGAAACGAGGTCAGAGCGGCAACAACAAGGCCTGGCTTTAAAGGGGCCACCTGCCTCCAGGCAGGCTGCACTCTGGCCCTCGCCTTCAGGGCTTTCTGGTGGACAGGATGACTGGGGATATGCCTAGCTGCGAGGGGCAGGTGGGAGGGCAGCCCTCCCCAAGGAGGGTGCAGGAAGAGACTTCGGAGTCTCATCCAAGTCCTGATCTCTCCTCTAGTGGATGATGAACGGACTGTGGGCAAGCGGTTGCCCCTCTCTACCAAAATTTCCTCCTGAACAACTTGGGAGGGCTGTGTGTGTGTGTGTGGGGGGGGGGGGGGGGGGGGGGGGGGGGGGGGGGGGGGGGGGGGGGGGGGAGTGGAGGGGGGAGGACTGGGTGTTGCACTGGTGGCTGTTAAGCTCCACTCGGCTGTGACAGCGTTCAAATTCCAAGGCATCTTTGGTCCAGCAGGGGCCTGGACCATTTCCACCAACATCCCGAACCACGATGTGCTGGACCGACGATTCAGAAAGTGAGGTTCCTACCTTCCCAGAGTGGACACCACACGAGCGAACCCGTACCCACCTGGGGGGAGGGGCGAAAGGGCAGGGAAACCCATTGCCACAGAATCCTCAAGGTGCACCTACAAGGTCAGAGAAGGTTGGAGGCAAGACACCTGCACCTGGTCTCCATGCAGTGCCGCCTAAGTAATGTGTGCCACCTGTGTGCTCCCAGGCCAGCCATGGCTTGCCTTTGTGGACCGAGCTTCTGGGTCGGCTCTGGTTTCCAACACCCCTCGAGTCCGGCTTCATGGACTCGTAGCTCACCTCCATCAGCCAGAGATCCTATCCAGTCTGTGAAGGGCTGGGCAGTGCAGGGCAGAAAAGGCCCAGCCTATGACCCTCCTGCTGAGCAGGCCAGGGGGGCAGGTGGCTGCAACATGCCCTGGACGGGAGGTCCATGCTGCCAGACTGCTCTCAGCAGCTCGCCAGAGGAACGATCAATGGAGACGATCACAGTGAGTGAGTTTTCTGCACGTGAAGAACGGATGCTGAGTGCCAGAAGGCAGGCCCAGTGGCTCCGAGTGTACAGTGCTCTCTGTGGAACATTCAGGAGAGGACAGGACGCACCACAGGGACAGACTGCATACCAGTGGTCACCACAGGGTCCATGGGGAAGGGGACTGGACGAGGCAGGGAAGCACTGGGGGGGGGGGGGGGGGGGGGGGGGGGGGGGGGGGGGGGGGGGGGGGGGGGGGGGGGGGGGGAGTGGAAGCTGAAGGAGGGGGGGAGAGTTACTTGTTGGGCTGCGACCAGCAACGTCAGCGGTTAGAGACCACCGGCTACACTGAGGAAAACAGGGGCCTTCTCCCCTATCAAGAGCGACAGTTTCAGAAACTCGCTGGGGCAGTTCCACTCTGACCCAGAGGGTGGCTGAGAGGCGGTGCCACCACCCAGATGACACTGGGCTTGGCTTCTGGATATCGGAGGTGGCAATGCCCTCAATTTTACTAGGGGGCCGGCACATGGCAGACAAGGTGCCCCTGAAAAGGGTGGGTTTCACAACGCGGCCCTGGCGGAAAAAGGTCGCCCCAGATGGAGAACATGTTTTATCAGGTGAGCACTGGCTTGGTAACCGCAGGGTCAGTATTTCACACCCACCCCCGCTGCTCTGGGACAAACAGGAGGCTTTCTGTTCCCGTGGAGACTGATCCACGGGGCAGCTCTGCTCCAACCCATAAGGCCACTGAGTCACAATCGACCCTGGGGCGGAGGGCAGGGGAAGGGGGGTGGTGGCAGAAGTTTGGTTTTCACTTATCTGCAGGCCAGTTCCAGAAAAATAAGGAGTTGGAGTCTAAGAATTCAATGACTCACCTTTCTCTCCACTCCGGGCAGAGCAGCGGGGGCAGGTCAGAAAAGAGGAGCTACAAGAATTTCCTCAACTTAAGACAATTTCCTATGATCTAGGGGTTAAAGAAAAAAAAAAAGCTTTGGTGCCAGCTACACTTAAAGATCAAATGAGTAAGCAGAAAGCCCCGGTGTGATTCCTGGGAGACCCATTTGCTCCGCTGGCCAGCACATGGAGGAGGCAGAGAGAAGCAGCCAGAAGCGGCTCCCGGGCCTGGCTGGGGGCTCCGGGCAGCTCTTCCTTGGTACGATGGGCAGTCACCGTCCTGCCTCGGGAGCCAGCCGGATTTGTATCTCGCACGCGCACGGAAAGCTCAGGGCCTGGCACCTCACAAGCCGTGATGCTGGCTTTCATGATTAGTAAAGGGCACACGTCGACTTTGGTTTCAGAGACACACACATGTACACACACATGCGTGCGCAGGGTAGTATACAAAAAACCACCACAGAATTCTGGGCTGGGCCTTGGCCAAGAGAATACCGAGCCCCCTCACACCTCTGAAGGCAGCTGTACCCTCTCTCCATTTCCCATCTTGCCCTCTGGCCCTCAGACAATAAATGCTGGGGGAGGGGGGGGGGCACAGGGTACCCTGGTTGGCCACCCCTAGGGCTCTGACATCTGGGTCACTCCAGAAGCTCTGCCTTAGAGCTTCAGACTGGGCAGTCTCTGGTCAAATGCAACAGTACCGATGCCAGCTGCTGCCCCTGGGCTCTGCGGTGGACGAGTCACTAGCCTCCATTTCCTTGTGGATAACGTAAGGAGACTGGACGAGAGAGCCTTGGAGGACCCTTTTCAGTCTACACGCTGGTGACAACATTAGGGCTCTCACCCACCTCCCATCCCCTCCCCGCCTTTCCCAGACAGCCTCCACGAATGGCAGGAGGACTGTCTTTCGGGAAGTGCAGGCCGGCTCCTGGCAGCTTCCTTGGCCCTCCTGACAAATGCTGGGCCTAGGGCAGGGCTGGCCACGGCACACACACTCCCAGGGACCCGCGGGCCAGCTGGAGAAATGCAGTACCCAAGGGCTTCCCCAGGCTCCCGCAGAGTCAGATCCCAAAATCAAGACAGAGAGTGGGTCCCACTTGGGGTCCCGGAAAAGCAACAGGAGAGAGGCGGCAGACACCATGGATGAGTGAGAGGCCAGACTCCTCAACTTCTCTTCTCTCAAGGACTTGAGGTGCGTGCTCTAAATCCCGGTTTTCGGGCGGGCCCTGCCCAGGAGATTGTCTTGGTAAGTGTGGCATGCACCGCTGACTGAGTGTCTGTCTGGCTGTCTGGCTGTGGCAGCTCACAGGTAGCTGTGCTGCTAGGCACTGCGCTAGCACTTTTTCAAAGGCCAACATGGAGGGCTTCAGTGGGGTTTGCAGAGAGCTGGTGAACTACTGCTCTTGTTCAGACCCTGGGACTCAGCCCAATGCTGGCCGGTTTTCTGGTCTGGGCACGTCAGCAGGCGGGCTGGGCGGCCAGGAAGGGCATGGCGTCTGGTGGAAGAGATGGGCCAGTTCCATAGCGCCCACGTCGCCATCATCACGCTGGTTCAGGATGCACAGAACATTCCGTTCCACTGATGCAAACAACAAGCCCGCAGGGCCCAGGAAGGACCGTTTCAACTCCCCCCCCCCCCCCCCCCCAAGGAGAGGCTGGGGAGCGGCTCAGTGAGGACCATCCTGAGAGCACGTCTCCTTTAGGCCTGGCCGTGAACTGGCTCGTCACTAACCATCAAGACCTCTGAAGAACGGGTCCCAGGTCACTGCAAAGGGATGACTAAGCAGGCCAAGCAAGGGGCAGGACACCCTCATGGGCGAAGCAAGCAGATGTCAAGGCGAGGAGGCCTGCAAGCAGGCCCTGCATGGTCACCGGGACGACTTCCTCTTCAACACCGGAACCCTCGTCCTTCTGCCATCCCCATCAGCCCGCCCGGCTCCTTTTGCCCACCCCCGTCCCCTGCCCACAGGTACCCCCACAAACCCAAGGCCTTCCACCTCAGCAAAGAGGGGACTGCTCCCCATCCTACCTGTTCTTGGCCAAAATCCCTCTCCCATTGCCTGGGCAACTATTTTCAAGCTTGTCCATTTTCCTCAAGCATTTGCCCTGCTGCTCCCTCCTGAGGGACAATCTCCTCCTCCTCCTGGAGAAAGCCTGGTGCCATTGGCCACCACGCCCAAGGCCCACCCACCTCCCCGCCTCCCTCACTGTACTCGGCCTTGCTCAGGCTTCTGCGTCCCATTGGTGTCACCCTTTTGCCACCTCACTCCCAACTAGGAAGACACATTCATGATCCCCTCTGGGTAGGCGAAGCTGCCTGTGCCCCTTCCTAGCCTTCTCAGCCACACATCTGAAAACACAGCCACTGGCACTGCCTCTCCCTGTGCCCACATTTCCAGGGACAACTCTGGATCCCTGTCTGCCCCCCACCCCTCCATCCGAGGAGTCCCCAGGGCTCAAATGGCCCAGAGGCTTGGCTGTCCACCCAGAGCCAGCTCGGTAGAAAGGTCTGGAAACCTACTTCGAGCAGCTTGGCCACTGACAACCTGTGAGGCTCAACACTGCTCCGGCACAGCTGGCCAAGAGCCAGTGCTCACCCGAAAGCAGCGGCAGCAACCGGTCTGGTCTGCTACCACGCTAGCACTGCGAGGGCTGGTCTTTCTGAAAACAGGGTTCACTGCTGCCTCCTCGGTGCTGGGCAACCCCCCAAGAGTGTCGGACAGTGTGGCCACCAGGCACAGGTTCCCCTACCACAGCACCCAAGCCTTTCTCGTGTCACCCTGCTCCAAGACAGCCACCCTCCACGCTGTAGCCTCCAGCACCAACTCTTCAAAGCAGAATCCCAGCCACACCACCCCTCAGTTGTGCCCTATGGACACCTGGGCAGAATCAAGTCCACACTCCTCAGATTCACCAGCCTGGGGCTTGGAGCCTTCCCCCACCTGCACCCCTTGCCATTCTCTCTCCTAGGGGCTAGCCCCACGGTGGTGTCACTTCCGTTTAAGGCGCCTGCCCACCCTCAGAGCCCCGTCCTTTCACTCCACACGTCCTCTGGGTGATCCTCGGTTATTGTTTTATAATGTACCTCTTTCTGTGGAAACGCTCTCTTCCTGGAACAATCTCTCCAGCAGGGTCCGGAGGGTCCTTCCCCCAAAGGCTGAGGTTCTGGGCACCTCGCCGAGGGCCTAACCCACGGCAGGGCAGATGTGTTGGTCCAAAGGACTCCTTGCAGATGGGCCTTGCTTATACTGAGAAGATCTTCTTTTTCCTTTTTTTATATTGAGCTTATTTTATATTGAGCTTATTTTTTTATTGAGCTTATGCCCTGATCTGGGGGCTCTCCAGTTTCTCAGAGAGGTTGTTTTCTTCTCGGAACTAATTCGCCCCCTGGACTATGGCTATCCGCTTATTTTCTGCCACACCACGACCTGACTCGGGTAAATTTCCTTACTTCTTTTTCTCTTGCTCCAACTTTATGGCGACCCGCTGACCCGATCCCCGGGCTAAGAACTCAAGGCAGCTGACAGCATGGGGAGCTCTGGTATGAGGCCCTGTGACGAGCTTTCAGGGTCCTCTCATGTCTGGAATTATGTCCCCTTTAGGGCGTCAGATTGGGGAAATCACTGCTCGCTGCCAAATGAGGGCTCAGGTAACTGCTCAACCCAACACACCGAACCTAGAGCAAGTTAGTGTGCACCTGACTCCCTCTGTGAGTGGAAATCACAAAATGTGGGGCTCAGGATGGACACTAGTACCCTGATTCTAATGTCAGGAATCTGCCTCCCAGTCTCCTTCATCTGTTCTCCCAATTTTCTGTTCTGCCAGTGACTCTGGGTGACTCTACCTAGACTCAATCTGGTGTGCCTTGCTTGTTTTGCCTATAGTGCTTTGAGACTGTTCTGGGAACTGCTGTTCAGAGCCCCTCTACTTTGCCGAGCCAGCTTTCACCAACACTCCCTCTTCCTGGGTCAGGACTGAGTTCTCGAGTGAGGGCTACTCTAAAAGACACACCACCAGTGCACAGCCTCACTCAACAGGGGGATTTGTTCCTCCACAGCTTGGGACCAATCCCAGGAGCAGGCTTCTCTCTCAGTCACCTTTCACCATCTGGGGGCTTGGCATCACTTGGAGACCCGTGTGTGTGTGTGTGTGTGTATCTTGGCATCGCTGGATCTAGGACGTTGGGTTCAAAGGACACTCTGCTCCTGACTCTTACTGAGGGCCCTCTGATCTCTGTGTACTTGTTTGATCCCTTTTAAATCTCAAAAGAGATTGGCTCAAAATACCACCTCATCCTGTAGGGGGCACCCAGCCTCATTAACATAACTGCCTATATCCTGCCCCATAAACAGCATAGGCGAGAATTTACAACACCCAGGATAATTACATCAGAACGTGTACACACACACACACACACACACACACACACAAACACACACGGAGGGTAATTATATAATACTGGCCCAGTCGAGCTGACCCACATTTGGGAGTGACACAATTCCATCCATGGTGGCAGTGATGCGGTTTTCCCCTCTGCTCTTCAAGAACACAGCACGTTGGCCAGAACATACTTGAAACAAATCTCAGCGTTTACTTTGGAAAAAGAATTAATAACAGAAGTTGGAAGGCGTCTTTGGGACGATAAACACCTCCTTTCCCCTTTCTTCTAGTTTCTGGCGCAGCCCCTCCCCTGGGTGGAAACTGTTTTGGGGCACACGACTCCTTACAACAGGGCCACCAGGCCCTGAGACGGGGGTGGGAGGTGGGGGGGAAGGACAAGAACGGGGCGGTGGACCGTGCAGGATGGAGACGCCCTCCCGCAACACATGACATGCGTGTCTTGTCTCATGAGCGCTGTAAGAGCATGTCTAGGCTCTCGGGCTCTTGAAGTGGAACGGACACGGGAGAGTCTGCATCCCACCCTGAAGAGTGGGTGAGGACGAAGATGACGACCACAGCTTCTAGAACTAAATACAGAAATACAAGAGGCACTTTCTGAAAGCACAGGAAACTATGCTGTCCATGTGTGAGGGCCAGAACCAGAATACCCATCGCCAATGGTGAAATAAAATCAGGAACATTGGGCGCTTTGGGAAATGCCAAGTCATCTGTCCATGTCTTTAAAGCCACCGAAAGGCACACAGACTCCTGGAGACTTTAAATCTCCAACTGAGGTCGGAGGCAAGGGAGGTCTTGACACCAGCTCAGCTAAGCCTGCCGTTTAGATGGAAGTGCCGGCGGCAGACCCCACAGCTGTGGAGTCCATCCGGATGCAGCTCAGGTCCACCCACGGAGGTGTCCGTGGCCTCCCTCCTGGGTGTGGGGGGGTGGTGTCTCTGTTTTGAACCTGCCACTCTCCCATGGACAGCAACGTACCTTCTATTCCACGGCGAGATCGAAGAGGCCACAGACTTCTCCATCGCTGTGAACCAGGCTCCAGGGGAAGAACAACTACCTTCCGGCGTGCACCCCCACCCCCACCCTATTTAGATGCGCTGGAGCATGGAGGTAATTCTCAAAACACCACTAAAGCAGCTGCTGGAGGTAGGTGAGCAGTGAACAGACAAAGCAAACGTCTTGAGAAAGCTGTAAGTGGCTTTTTGGGATATTTTTAAAAATAAAAACATTTAATATAATTTTTGAAAAGGTTTACAATAAAAAAAGAGAAGTAATACTCATCGTTTCTAAGGAAAACGCTGAAAGTTTTCCTGATTTTTGGATTACATGCCATAATGATTGCTTTTAAAGGCCTGGTTAAAAAATGAGAAAGTCTCAAAGATAAGCCACAAGTATTTGAAGTAACTCCACACATTCCTATTTCTGTTCAAGAACCGGAAAGTCTAGGACATGAATGAATATATTCAACCTCACTTCACAACCCAGACCCTGCAGCTGCATTGGGGCACTGGAAACATTTCTCAAACATACACTTAAAATTTTTTTCTTTGCAACGGTCAAAGCAAAGGCAAATCGTGGGGGAAATTCTGTTGACATCAGAATCTTTTTTCCCTCACCAATTCTTTCTTTCAAAAAAAGAAAGAAAAAAACCCATGACATGCACCTAAGAAATTCAAGACCACTGAAAAGGTGCGAATGTAGATTTAATCTTGTTTCCTTAAGAAAAAGGTAAATAGCTAACTCCAAATTCTTTTTTAATCTAATTCACTTTTTTTCCCAAGGAAATTGTTCACTTAAATATAAACACTAACAAAGGTTCTTTTTCTTTCTTTCTTTTTTTAAAAGATCTTCACATTCCCTGGACTAATGCCTGCCAACTAAAACACCTACTATGAATTTAGTAATGGGTTATGCAAACATAAATTACAAGGCCAGGCATTTTAAAAGGAAAAAAAGGTGATTTATTGACACACTGGAGACACGGCAGGATAGAAGCACTATTTCAATTTTCCATATATTCCTCAACACTGCAGCTGTGTTCATGCAAAAAGAATTCTCAAGTAAAAATCACTCCTGTCTAATGCATCAATTCCTTTACTTGAAGGGGGGGAAGGAGGGGGGGTTGTTACACCAGACAACCTATTGACTATGCTTATAAGGAAGAAAATCTCTCTATAGTCCAAAGCCACTTTACCTCGTGTCAAAGGTGCCAACGAATTTGTTCCAACGAAAATGCATCTTTAAATCTGATCCCATTGCGAAGAAGGTTGCAACAACCGCATCCCCCTGGTTTTTAACAGAATTCAGTTCGACCCGGAGAGCTCGCATCTCACGCCTACCCCGTCCCTCAGCATTCCCACCTGCTCTTTCTGGTTCCTGACCGTGGTCTCAGCAGTGGGATTTTTTCTTTCTATGAGAGTAGATCACGCCATCATTTAAATACATTTGAAATTCTTTTCATGGCGGGTTTATATCTAAACAAAATAGAGTCTAGCTACACACCGGTGTGTGCGTGTGTGTGTGTGTGTGTGTGTGTGTGTGTTCAACGTATAATGAAAGGAAAGCTAAGTGACCACCCTTCAGTGAAAGGGGCATGGGAATGGCAGTGGGCTAGTGAACCTCCCCCCCGCCCCCGCCCCCCGAGCGTGCATCAAGAGGAAAGGAATCTTCATTTGTCTTCCGTTGGCCAATGGCTGACAGCTACACAAACAGTCATTTTCAAAAGCACTTGTAACTGTGGCTGAACAAGCTTATCTCAAGAAGAAGCCTGGAGACGCTCTGCTAATAAGAAGGCACGTGTTCAAAGTGCACATGTTTAAAGGGACTAAGGAGGCTCTCTGCCTTGCTGGCACTGCAAATTCCTCCCCAGAGAAGGTTCATTTGTGTGTGCGTGTGTGTGTGTGGATGTGTGTGCACCCACACCCACACACACACAATGGGTTCCTGGCACTCTGATTATGTGTGCACACCTGACCCCGGGGAAACAGGCTGGGACCAGCCCCATATTTCAGACAAACCAAACAGCCAATAGACAGTAATGGCTTTAAGCTACTGATGACCTGGGCCAAAAATGAAGAACCACTTAATCTTCTGAAGGAAGCTGTCAATGTTGGGAGGCCCGGGACTGACCTTTGCCCCGATCTTAATCACAGCCACCTATGATAACAGAGTGGGGTTTATTTTCATGCCCGGCTCTGATGATCAATCCTTCAGCTCTGACGACGGGCCCGGCACACAATGAAAAGTGGGGCGCAGAGCACATGCCGGTGCCGCCGTGTTCCCATGGCCCTAGGGCCCACAGGGCAGGAAGCCCAGCGAAGCTATGACTTGCTTCCACCCAACCCAAAACCTTCTACACGCCTCCCCCAGTGAGCGGGCAAGTTCCATGAAGCCCCAGTAGATATCGCAATGGAATAAAAGACAGACAGGCAGAAAATGGACAGAGGGGTCTGCAATTTCCCAGGAGGAATGCAGCCCACACTGAGGGCAGTCTGAGGACTCCTGAGCCACCAGGGGATGGGCCCTCCCTGTCTGGACAGCAGCCATGCTGTCACCACAGGCAGCCACCAAAGCCAGGGAGAGTTGGTATAGGGGTGGCAGGTGGATGATGTGGGCAAACGAGGGCCCCTAAAAAGGGAGTGGGATGGCAGATACAGATGGGGGAGTCACAAAAGAAAGGACCCTGTAGGCTGCTCATGCCATAGACCAGAGACATTCGCCATCAGGAAATAGGCAGTACACAAAACAATCACACTCATCGGTTTAGCAGAAATGGGCTTGAAAGCTCACAGGGCGTTTGGGAGTGGCTGTGGGAGGACCATGCATCCCAAGATCATGAGGGAGAGGAGTCTGCATCTCCTCTCGGGCTGAAGACTAGCACTGGGCAAGCTAGCACCACCTGAGAAACTGTACCCCACCAAGGGGACTGGTGAGAAAAAAAGAATCAGGCAATAAGCAGCAGGGGAAAGGGCTCTTTTGGTGTGTGCAGACAATGGATTCCTGCCTTGCAGCGCCGGTGACGAGACGATGTGTGCGTCCCACGTGACTCAATTTGTCAAGAAGTGACACTGGGTAAAAAGGGCACCCTGGAAGAGGACACAGGCATCTGGGGAGACGCTGTGGGCCCCCATTCCCGACCACTGCAATAAAGCCACTTTCAGGATGAAGTGAGTCTCGCTAGTTTTTTCCAGGTTTTTTTTTTTTTTTTTTTGCCTCTGAATGTTCTGTTTATACTGCACTGCAGTCTGCTAACCGTGTAAGGGTATTACCAGTACGCTGGAAATAGTTGTGAGGGTGACAGGAGGGTCACAAAGTGACCAGGTGATGTTGGATAGATAAATGGTGCTGGCGGACTTGCCGGATTCTGGGTTGCCACCAACACTCACCTGGTCAAGAATGCAGTGGCCGTGCAGTGTGACCAAGCCCAGTCCACTGATCACATAGTGGTGCAGGCTGCCCCAAAGGGACAGTTCTACCCTGTCCTCCAGAGCCACTATGCGTCAGCATCAACTTGAGGGCAGTGAGTGAGCTGTTCTGGTTTTGTTTTTTCATTATGCTTGAAACATGTCGTCCTTGTAAAAATAAATGGATACATAAACCTGGTCACGTGGCTCTGTACCTAACTTAACATCAACACTGCTACTAAGATGCTGTGTGCGGCTGGCTGGCTTCTGTGTGTGGCTCAGGGGGCGCAGACATGGCTGGGTCTTCTGGATCTTTCCACCAGAGCAGAAGATGTTGGAAGGATCTCGAGCAAGGGTCAACTTACTCGACACAAAGCCTGTACATAGTAGAGACATATCCTGCACGAGTGTCTGTGCAGAGACCCTGCGGGTGCGATGGGAAGCGCCAGAAGCCAAGACTGGGCCCTGTCCAGGTCGTTGCGTCCAGGCACACTTTATCACAGATTCCTGTTAGCCAACTCCTGCAAAGCCTCCCCAGGGCAGCTGGTGAATGGAGGGGTGCACCCAAGTTCAGGGTGGAATTAGCCCTCCCCCCAACCTTCTGCATGACAAAGGTGACCTTCCTGATGTGGAGTAGGAGAGCAGCTCTGGGGGTTGAGGTTCAGGTTGGAGGGGTGGGGGCACTGCGGCTAGAAGTAGCCTTGGAATTCAGCTTACACACTGAAGGGATCATTCATCTCCCAGCCCTGTGCTGGGAGGCCTGAACTATGTCTAGCCAGCCAATGACTGCTTGACTCTGGGACATGCCCACAAAACAGCCCCCGCCCACCTCCAGTGGGTACACGCCACCACCCATGTGCGGGTGAGCACGTGAACACACACACACACACACACACACACACACACACTTTAAGCAAGCCACTTCAGAGCAGTACTCAAAAACAACGAAGAAAGAGAAACCACTTACAATGCAGTGACCACAAGTCAACTTCTGGGACCCCAAAGAGGCGGTTTTGCTTCGTGGCCATGGCCTTGATTTCTGTCTGTCTGGGTTCACATCCTCAGAGGCAGGTCCCTCACACTCGGTAACATAGCCCTCACAATGCCCGCCTCTGGGAGGAGTGACAAACTGGTGGTAGCTACTTGGAGTGGAGGAGGAGCCTGCGCTGCAGTGGCCCGAGCCCAGGATCAGCAATCCAAAAGCCCCAGCCGCTCTGCTGTGAGAAAGGGGTTTTCCCCGCCACAGAGAGTTAGTCTTAGAAACCCACAGAGGTAGCTACCCTCCCGACAGGGTTGCCACAGTCAACATGGGCTCCCTGGCATTGAGTGGGCGGTGTCAGCATAATGCTTGACTCTCAGGCTCTACACCTGCCTCCTCGCCGACAGCCTCGTCAGCCGACATTTCTGTCTTCCTAGCAAGAGTGAAAGGCCTACGGACTATCCGACCCCTTGGCGCAGGCGTGATTCTACCCCCAGCAGTAACACGGGGGCACGCTGGTGTGGTAGTGAGGGCTAAGCGTCCACTCGGTTGGGCAGTAATTCTCCGCGGCTTGGCAGGTGGATGGCTGGACATCCGTCCTGGGACCCCCGGTAGCCTTCCATTTATTTCCCCAGGGTGCCGCCTGTCCCTTTGCACGCTGCACTCTCTCCTCTCCGCGTGGTCCTGGGACCTAACCGTGGGGATACGCGAGGCGGGGCGTGCTCACACAGAGTGGCAAGAAGCAGCTCACCACCATTTCCACCAAATCGTAGGCTTTCACAGGTAACCACTAGCCATTAAACACTGTACGTGGTGAGGAGATTTGTTGAGAAGAGGCCAGGAGTTCTTTCCTACACTCCCGACTGCCCCCATCCCATTTAAAATGGCATTCTACAGTCAAGATCCATTTCCACTGGGGCCAGAGTGACCAGGAAACACAGCAAATGAGCTACTCCCAGAGATGAGCTGCCAAAGAGAGATCATTCCCACCCTCTGGACAGGAAAGCCAATACAAAGGGAGGGAAAATGACGGCTAGACACAAGAGGAAGGAGAAAATTCTTTTTTTTTTTTTAATTTTACTATCATCAAACCCGCAGTATAAATCACGATCTGCTCGACGCCTTCAGAACCGTTGGATCCTTTTTCCTGTTGGTGTTCATTCTCGCTTTAAAATTCCCTTGTGGAATCAGTGTATCCTTTCGAAAGAGCCGAGTTGGTGCGCGTGTGCATGCGTGCCCGTGCCACTTGCCAAGCCTCCCAGTTCTGCCTGGGACGTCTGGGGCACGCGAGGGCACTCTGCCCACCTCGGAGAGCTGCCGTCGCTCCCATTCTCGGGCTGAGAACATGGAGGTGCAGGGAGGTTATATAACTCGGCCTGGTCTTGTGCTTGCAGGCGGTAGACGAAAATTCCATACCACATGAATCTAATTACAGCCTTTTCCTTTTGACAGTTATTAAACTCCAAGATAATTTGTCTGTTAGACTTAAAATAGCCCTTTAAAAGCTGCTAGACACGGAAAGGAAGGGCGCTCGTGGGCTCAGGAAGGAAAGGGAGCGCGGGTGCGGCGGACGCATGGCGGGCGAGGCCGGCGGATGGTCCTGGGGAGACACTCAGGGAAAGTGGGGCCTGGAGGCTCCCTCAGCGGCCCCCAGGCGCGGAGACTGCTCCCCAGTCTCCAGCTGTTTCCTGTTAGCACTGGAAAACGGGCGCACGCGTACACACACACACACACACACACACGCACGCACACACTCACACACACACAGAGTCACCTCTTCAGTAAAGCACTTACTGTAGACTTCACTTTTCTGGGCCAAAGGCAATCAGATAAAGTAAGCTTCCCTTTGAATTCAAACGTCCACTGAACTGAAATGCTTGAATGCCTGAGCTAAAAAAAAAAAAACACACAAACAAACCCCCAAAACAAGACATCTCTGGTCTAGAACATACCACGTGTCAATCTTAAGCCTCAAATCCATGGAGTGATTAGAACATGTAAAAATGAGAATGGTGAGTCCTTTGCTTGAAAAGAAACCTGAGGAGGCTCACTAAAAGAATCTGTCTGCTCACACCCCCACCCCCACCATCAGGGATCCTTTCAAAGCCTCCACTGGAGGCTTGGTTCAGAAGAAGGGGTGGGGGGAGGGAGCAGCGGACAAAGGAGCCCACCCCCTCATCACCTCTCACATACACGCCACTGCCCCTGACATGCCACATTCCCATGGCACTCCCTGCCACGCTGCCCGGATTTGATATCATCCCGTGTGTCATCTGTTTACCTGGCCTTGGCCTGCCCACCCCTGCTGCTCGGGTGGGCGCCCTAGGTGAGCTGGCACCTTCTCTCTCTCAGCAACGGGGCCGTCTCTGCCCTTCAAACCCTCCCTGAGGCCCAGGATGGTGGAAGGAAGTGGAGAAAGAACAAGCCAGGGAAGCTTCCAGGCATCCTTCAGCGAACCACTGCCTGCTCTACCTTCTGGGGATACCCCCGGGACACCCCCCCACTCCCCACCC